>JAUZND010000273.1:0-14264 GCA_034780555.1 Coelogynopora nodosa | reverse complement strand
AAACGTCGTGTCAGCACACTAATTTCATTCCTAATAAAAGTATTTTAATACACCTGACTTTTATTATATAACATGGGAATGGCCAAAGAACTACAAAATACAAATACGTAGTATATAATTTGCCTATTTTAAAGAGGAATTAGCCTAGCGTTTGCATACATGTGTATTTTTGATACAATACAACCCCCCCCCCCCCCCCACTCCTAACTCAGTGCCACGACACTGGGTGTAGCACTGTCTACTACACAGGGTTTTATAGAAATGGAAAGCCACATTATTTAAAAATACAGTAAACCTGTAAGTTAAATACTTATACTGTAATGTTTATTGTAAGACTGCTCTGTGCAAAGAAGTTATTATTCCTTACAAAACTTAGCTTATGTTATGTAGAAATAAAACGATTATTCTAACATACATAATAGCTAGGTAATAGCAAAGACGTATGTAATATACAAAAATAAAAAATAAATAATACAAATCAAATTTGTTAGAACTACATAGCTATACTACTATTCTATTTAGTAGTTAAATTATTAAAAAGTAATTATATACAATTATCCACGATATTATATTAATATATGTTATCTAAAACAATTATATCATGTATCTTATTGAACATGTTATCGGATTTATGATATATTTATAGTAAGCGATAGTTAGAGTCGACTATTATAATTAAAAATGTAAAATGTATGGCTTACATGACCTATATTGTATATCTTGATGATTTTTTTCCCTTACTTTTAAAGCATTTTATTCGTGTGATACTCAGAGGTTCTAGTCTAGTCTATTCTAATCTACTTGTTACCTTTTTATACAAGACACGTAATTACATGAACTTGTCATTTAGCTAGCAACGTACCGCGCTCTGGTATTCAGGTTCGGCTTATTTTATAGATTATGAAATTAAATATATATAGAAAAACTAAACGGTGTGAACGAACCTGGAGCATCAATACTCAAATAGAAAATAAGAAATAGCTAGTTAAGAAACACAAACTTTGCTATGAATTGTCAGAAGTGTTGATCTTAGACGCGCGGAAGAGTGGTTCAAATAGTCCCATACAAATGTTTCATACTTCCAATAATCCTGTTGTTCTGAAATATGAAATTATCATTGTTGATTGATGTGATAATCGCATGCATCATTTCAAAAAAGTAAATATAAATATATCATTTTCATGATATTCTAATAAAAAAAATTAAAATATATTTTGAAGAGTTATGTGGAATGAAGCAGTATTAATATGTTTTACAATTCATCTAGTCCAATGTTTGATTTTGTAAATAAGAAATACTTTTGAGAAGAAGAGGTTAAACTTATTTTTTATCAATTATAACACTTTACAATATTAAAAAACAATTATAATAAGACAAAAATATTAATTTTACCAACATGATGGCCAATATATAAATAAAAATAAAAATGTTGATTAAATTTAATACGTTCAATTATGTATACTTTTAATAATAATCAATACTAATGTATTTATTTTTACGTTATATAGTTCAAAGCAAAATTTCAAAAATTGTTTTTTTTTCTTGTCACGTGATACTAATAAACAATTTGTATATAATGTTGAATGTCATCCTGTTCTATCAAATCATCATAAATACCATAATATGAGAGCTTTACCATGTATTGCTTTCATTTATTGTGCTGACAACTTCTATTCATAAGATCTGATGATAACATTTGTAAATAATGGGTAATCAACAAATAGGACCATGCACTTCACGTGATGAATTAAATCCTGGCTCCTGATTCATAATGCACCTGCTGAAAGACATTAAACATCAAATTGGGCCTAGGAGATAAACTGTTTGTAAAAGCTCTTGACATATAATACATAGGTAACACGAAATATATCATGAACATGTTTCCAAAATCGTGAGGGAGTGAACTTGACGCGTCGCACAACGTTTTTGTCTAGGTATTATCTACCCGCATAAGATCAGTAATGACAATCTACTCAATTGGACGAAAAGTTACCGCTGCCAGTACAAAAACTCGAAAACTGCGAATGCAGCTCTACGGCAACGCACTTCGTCGACCACACCTGCCTATTGCACTTCTCTTAAGGCACAAACCAACCGAACCTTTTCGAAGAAGATCTCCAAAGCTTAGAAATGACCAAAGCAACTACTGCAGCCGTAGATATGGACAGAGATGGATGGAGGGCAGCTTTAGAGGGATTGAGACTGTTGATGAGCAACGTTTTTATATTATATTATGTTCTCTTCACATGTGTATTTTGTATTTATTGTCAATTTAATAATAATATGATGATATTTATGATGTTATATTAGATAGGATTACTAAACTAATTTTGTTCCATGTCTGTTATCTCTATTGTACTAATTATGGCCTTTTTTCATATTTTGCTAATTGAATAAAGTGCAACAACTCTTTAGAACAATCAGTCAAATTTAATTCACTGTTATCAACTAATTTATTTCCGAAATCACTCATATTACAGTATATGGCAATATATATTTAAAAATAAAAATGTTGATTAAATTTAATACATTCAATTATGTATACTTTTAATAACAATCAATACTAATGTATCTATTTATTATATCTATCTAATTTTTATTATTTTTTAATTAATTTTTTATTCAATTGTTATTGATCTAAGTGCATTTTTTCAGTTTTTAAATATGTTTAAAATAGAATAAAATTTCCACAATTCATTGTTTTGGTATTTAACTTTTAACACTTAACTTATCAAATCCCGATTATGAGGGACATCCTAACAACTTCAACCGTATACTGGTGGAATGGGATACAACTACAGTATTCAACCGATTTTCAAAAAAATAAAATTTAAATAATTAGAAAGTCATTCAGAATGGCTCATAGTTATTCTGAATCACTTTCTATTTATTTAAATTTTATTATATATAAAGAAGCTAGTGATTTTTTGTTTTGTTTTTACCTACTTACAAAAAATTCTCAGTAGTATTGAACGATTTAGCTTATGTTGGTTTGTGAGTCATCATACCAAGTTTGGTGTTCAGAAGTTGTAAACATCAAATTATTTTATTAGCCAAAAACAAAAATGACGTCAGGTATGTGGGTAGGGGGGTAGGGGGGTAGGGGGTTAAAGGTAAAAGGTCAAGTATTATCGTCAAATGTCAAGTTATGTGGTTGAATTGACCCTTCCTATACTACTAAGTCATATAATATTTAAAATATGGCTAACATTCATAAAACTAACTGTTTTAAGGAGTTACAATGGGAGTAGGAGTTGCATGGACTGTTTTTTTTGACAGTGTTGAAATATTCTATAGTCATGTAGAAAAGTTCTGTATAAATACTTTATAGAAACATCTGTATATAGTGTTCAAGTGCCTTGAATCCTATCCAGCTGGCACCATATACGAATAATACATAACATGTTGGATTGTAGTATTATACTACTATAATAGTAGCACAATGAAAAATAGTGTATTCAATTACAAATGTTTTCTGACTTTCAGAAATATCTCGGCCCATCACCCTCACCCTGTTGAACACATTTTGTCAATTTACTGAAGTTCAGAATATGTAAAACATTGGGAAGGCAATGTTCACCAAAATTGATACACTGCTGAATATCTACAATATTTAACCTTTCCAACTGCAACTGAAGAACGATTATTTTCAGTACTGCAATGTCTCAAAAGGTTTATTCAGAACTTTGAAAGGTTGTTAACAATTTTGTTGGACTTGGTGATACATGGAAAGAAATGGTTTGGAAAATTTACCGAATGATTAAGTAGTAAATTTCACTATCTACATACTGTGCTGAGAAGACAAATACAAATATAGGCAATCATTTTTAATATTATGAAATTTAGAAACGCATTTGGCATTCATCAATGCTGTTTATTTTTGTTAAGCGCACAGCTGTGTATAATTCATTTAATTACATTTTTTATATGTTTTATTTATTTTTTATTATAGGTTATAACTAATAATATTAATATATTTGAAATTACATTTTTTTCCATTTTTTTATGGCAATTGTATATCCCTTTTCATATTCTTTCCCATATATATTTATGTATATTTATATTATATATTGTAATATATATCCTATGTGATTTTTTCAATTAGGCAGTTCTCTTTGTACCATACATATTGTATATCAGTAAGTTATACACTATACTTTAATGACAGTTATGATAAATATACATTTAAAATATACCTTTTAAATTATAGTAAACCACATTCTAGAATTGTAAAAGAGCCATAATGCTTTAATATTTGCGTGAGATCTTATTTTCTTCTTCATTCTTGTAGATAATTAGTTTGGTCAGATTGATAGTGGTTACTAATTTGACCACTAAATGAAAATCACGCTGTTAGTTATATAGTAAGACACCGTAACATATTGTTTGTAACAATTACTGAAAAATTACTTGTTGAGAATAATAACACCATTACTTGTTGATAATTAATTTTGTTACAAACTTTTAAAGTTATAATTAAATTTTATAATCCGATTATTTAACACTAAATTATATATCAACGTAACCTTTTTTTATTGAAATATAATTTTTGGAAACTGAATAAACGTGCTATTTATTATTATTAGCTTTACCAGTAATTTTTAATCTTTGGCTAAGAAAGCCCTAACTATTAGTCACGAGAAAAAGTAGTAATTTTAATTTCAAATAAATAGAAAAATTACAAAAAATTTGTAAAACTTTGCGATAGATTGTCACTTTTGCTGCAAACGACTAGTTTATTTTTTTGCAAAAAATGCACTCAATTTATGCAATAGAAGTTATAAATTAAGGCACATACATAATTTTCATTGAAAATATATATTACGAAACCAATATATATATTTTTAATAATAATGTAAATAAGATGATTATGCTAATTATGAATATAAAAATGAGATATAATTATGCATGAAACAAAACTATACTAAGTATATATTTTTAAATACTTGTATTCTTAGAGGTTGTGATTGTTTTTTAAATTTATAAGATAAGTCACAATATCTTTATGAATATTAAAGTAGAAATAAATAATTTAAAATAACTTGTCTGACGTAGTCTATACCAAAGCAGAAGTAGGCTACATATAAATATAATATTTACCGACATTTTTATTTTATAAATCTCTACTTTATTATAAAAGTTGACTTGCGTTGCCTTTATCCTTAAAATAATTACATTTGACATGGTAGCAAATGTATTCTTGATATGCCAATGATAGTGTCGTCGTCGTAGTCATAGCAATATTTAGTTTTTCAAGCGCGCTGATTGGTTGCTCAAACTCTATTTTTAAATGAAATGCTACAATTTGTTGTTTTAATGTTTATGAAATCAATATATGTTATAAAAATTTAAATAAACTAAATTTGTCATTCTGCAATAAAATATAACATTTATAAAAATTAATTTGTACGTAGTATATGTAATACAGATTGTGAGCACAGTCACGTGACATCTTCTGATTGGCTACAAATAATAGGAGTGTCCGCCACCTCCAACCCCCTCAATGGGTAAATTAGCTTCAAATTTCGTGACAAAATATTTTGACATCTTTGCTGTCAATTAAAGTTCAATTATTATTTTTTGGTTGCTATGACTGACTCGATATGTGCCGACATCAATGAGGTCAAGGTCGTTTAAGAAATATTTAAGTTCGCCGAGTTCGATTTTGCTATTTAGAAATTCATCAGAAGCATACTATTTGCTATTGTCGATAATTGTTGATTTTTGGCAACATAGTGCATGTTGCGGCAATTTAATAACCAATTAATTTCCATTTTGGTCAATTTTAGAAAATGTATTCAATAAAAAATGGTCAGAGGTATCGTTACAGCAGTACTATAAAAATGTAATATTGAAAAATAGATGAAAATGCCATCAGACGCTTTAAAGTGACCTTTAAATTTTTTTGCACGGTTCTGCACTCTCCTTTATTTTTTCGTATTTTCGATATTGCTCTGTACTACTTTTAGTTTTTAACAATGTATTCCGTATTGCTCTGAAATGACAGTTAGTTTCAATATAATCAACCTACTCAAACGCCTGTAATCCTATAATTATCCTAAAAGATCTAAATTGAACCCTGTAAGATTCAAAATTTTAACACATAAAATACAAAAATTTGACCTATAAAATCCTAAAGTGTAACCTCACGATATTCTAAAATCTTATAGTTTAACCCCATGCAAATTTTAATATCCCTGAGAATATCACACGATAGAAAAGATTGACTGATATATGTATGACAACATTTATTAATTCTGGTACAAGACATGTAAACATAAAACAACGAGGTCAGTCCTCCTTCTTGATTAACATTTATCATTACTGGTACAACACACGTCAGAATACAACAAAATGTCAGTGTCAATTTCGTATGCTCCTCATCGTCTTTACCTTCTAGTTGGGTAGTCGTCATCATAATATTTATAATTTCTGAATAAAGTTAGCTGTCCGACATGGTAGCTGACTTTATAAAGTAAACGAACCAAATTTGTTTTTATTGTTTTCTGAAAACTGGTATCGTATGTTATAGGGGCATACTTTTTGTGTGATGTAACATAATTTTTTAACTCTTTGTTTTAATCGAATGTTTCGTAATATTAGCGGTAATATGCAACATTTATGGATATTAGACACAAACACAAAGCTACGATGACAGTTGCTGGCCCATAAATGTAGGGGAAGAGCATATTTCTTTAGAATGTATTGCTCTCTAATCGGCTCCTATTCAACAAACCTTTGCGGAATATTCACAGATTTACCAGAAAACAGTTCAAGTATTAACTTGACCTTGTTAATGATATCAGGGTATACGAAAAAGAAACTGCCTGAGTCGTTTGATATTGTGCAACCGCATGCCTTGATTGTACTGGATGATTTGATGGAATAAGGGGAAGGCGCCAATGTCAACCAGCACCCTATTTACAAGAATGGTTCACCACAGCCCTGGGTTGAAAATCAATAGCACACTAAATCTTATTCAAAATAATAATACTCAATACTCAATATCTGGTCTTGTTAAAGAATTCAAGGGACGATAGGATACTAGTCAACTGAGTCACATAGCTAGGTCAATAAATATTTCCTGCAGATGCCATATTTCTGACTGCTGTTTTCAAAGGTTATATTCAAACTATTGATTCTTATCAATGAAGCAGTGTGCAATGATCTACAAAAAGGGAGACCAAGTGATGACCAGGATAGCCTTTTCAGAAAAAATCTGCCTCTGGATCAGGGACTTACAGTTTACACTCATGATACGTCTAAAGCGAGACGGAAAGTATAACAAGATTATGGTAGATGACCACATTAACCATCTCCAGCACAGGCGTCAACTCAGCTACAATCACCTAATAGTTTAAAACACCGAGAACAAGGGCTACCGATAGGCCAAAATGTTGCCGCGCCAAAGTATGCTGTACTGCTGGAACTTTTAACTGCTCAAGGAATAGCATAGGACAAGAGAGGTCAAATCCCAGACGAAAACAATCAGCCAATAGACAATTCTCATATTCTGGATTTGATTCGATTTGCGGTGGACACTCGAGCTAAACTCGAAACCACCATCAGAATAAACATAAACAAATGAAATATATATTACAAGTATACGATGAACGAAATCAAAGTATATGAAAAACCTAATAGAAAATGAACCAATCGTAATTTCATAATTTTTAAAATAGTCACATAGCCAAAAAACAAATATTAGATTTTGATTACCTGCATTTTTGTTAGTGTTGGCGCGAAATTTGAAATTGATTTACACATATGGGGGGAACCGGTTATTTTCAGTCAATCAGAAGAGGTCATGTGACTGTTCTCACAATCTGCATTCCATACTACTTGTATAGGCTTACTGCGCAATTGATATTTTACTTATAATAGCAATAGTTCAATTTCATGAATCAGAAAATTATTGGATACGTTTAAATGGATACTAGAACTCACTCGACTCCCCTCGGTTCTGACCCCACTGTTATCAAAACTTTTCATCAAAACGATATTTGTAATTGTTCAATGTATAATGACTGTTTAATATTTTAATGTAATATCTATTAAAATGGAATTTTAACCATTCATTTCATTTAATATAAATTCACAAATTAAATAATAACGAATAATATATAACATTGTTTAATAAAAATGCGTTTTTAAATATTAATTAAATAAAAACTTTAATGATCACAGAATCACATTGTCTATTTTTTAGGAATTTTAATAATTTTTTGATTATTTTGACAAATATCAAGTATAATATTTTAGTTTTCCTAATGAAAAAATACTTTTGGAAATTATTTATTTTGAAAGTTTAAACAAATTTAAATATCGGCTAAGTTTGTTTGGCACTTCAAACAGAACGCATTTCTCAGAGTCACGCTCCGGACCTCCGAAAACCCAATATGGCCTTGACGCGCAGTGTTCTGTGTGATATTTTCGTAGAGGAACGAGCCTTATATTGTATCTATTGTATAATATAAAAATTGAAATATTTAAACAAGTATTATGTAGTTTCGGTTTTCGTCAAAATAAAGATATTCCCACGCTTAAATAACAATAATTGGATAATTACCTATAAAATAATATGAAGTAATATAGTATTCATAAAATTGAGTATTAGACTGTCTATATACTTATTAAATTTATACACTTAACTTTTCTAACTTAATTAGCCTCTCTATCTTATTCTATACTTTTGTTTTGTGTATTTCATTTGACCATTTCCTGCATTCAAAATAACGAAAATAATTAATGTATTGTGTACTTCCTAGGGCGACCAAAAAATCAAAAAGGTATGACTGGAAAAGCTTTGTATTATAGCATAATATGTTGACGTTTGAGAATATAATAGATGGATAATCAATTACGTATATTATTATCATGATTGTGTTTACATGTGCAGCTTCTGATTGGACTAAAAGTAAATATATTTACATTTATAATCAATACAATAAAGTATTATGAATCAAAACCACATCATGAACAAATGCTCAATCAAAAGTAGGCAATATATAATATAAATATAATAAAGTAGGTAATTAGATGTTAATAGTTTACAGAATTGAACAGTAATAGCATGTGTTCTATAATAATAAGTACTGGGTATAATATACCATAAAGACATCACAGAAAAGATTCCGGGCTTCATTGCGCAGCATAAGAAGTTCGCAACTATGCTGCCGCATTAAATACATTTGACTACACTTGCGTCTTATAAAAAGGGAAAATATAGATGTAAAGGAATGCCATAACAGCGGCACAGAACACGGAAGTAATGTTTAATAATGCGTGTATTTTAGCTCTCTGCCGAAATAACGGTATCGGATCTTGGCGCCTCATACACCAGTAGATCACCTCCAGGATTTCGTTGTTATCCGGACGAAAGATGAAGCCGGCCGTAAATGATGCCACGGCGCATACGACACACAGCACGAGGAGGGCCGCATGTAGGGATTGGTTGTGATGCCCGATCCAGGCTTCTTTCCAGGCGACGCTAATGGCCAGGAGAATGCTCGCAGGACCGAAGGCAACGCGCAGGGGTCTCAAGACTCGCTTGGCGTCGGCCTGTCGAACCAGTTGCAGCAGACTGAGCAAGGGAACCAGAGTCCAGAGTTTAAGGAGGTAGTCTGGTTCCCTGCTGTCGGCTATGAGGGGCAATATCTCGAAGAAGGTCATGGTAGCGATAAAGTTGAACAGGTCCTGTGTGTCCAAGGATTTGATAAATTGCCAGATGTCGGAATAGTTCAGAAGAATGCAGACGGTAATGCCCACAGCGGTCATTGATAAGGAAAACTTGGCAAAAACCGCAATCAACGTTGTTAACAAGAGCAGCCCGTGGCCACGTATTCGAAAACTTCGCCGAAAAAACATATTTACGACGGCAGTTAATAGGATACTTCGGGAGAGATTCATCTCTAATTTACACGCTGGTTGTGTAATATTAAATAAGTGAATAAGTCATTGAGTGTATGTAGGTATAACCATCGCTGTTTGCGTCTGCTTTTAATAATGATATATAACTAGTGGGCTACGTTTATGTCTAAACTTGGAAATTTTATATAATTCAACTTTTTAAACAATATTGTGCTTTGGCATCGTCGCGCTATTTTTAGTTTCTGTAAGAATTTCTGCTTAGATGACAGCAAGACAGCCTATTGGAATCGCTTGAGGCTTGACGCGCACCCTTTCTGTCGTCTGCTAATATGCATATAGTCAACAAGTCTCAATTCCTGGAATTTCAGATCATATATTTATGTATATCTGCCATATTTAATAGCATTTAGAAAATAAGGCGCAAGAATACACTAATTAAATTAGAATTTGGTCAATTACTATTTATACTGTCATATTAGTATGCTATGGGCTAACTACAATAATAAATGATAAATAACTAATTTATTTTGTTAAAATAACATTTTATATTCTAAAGGTTGCCTTGCATAAGAGAATATTCACATACAATAGACAGTAATTGAAACAGATACAAAGGCGACTGATTATAATGACTATTTAATAGATTATTTACAATAAATTGTTTATTACTTATTATAATTTATCACGTTATTCAGTATAGAAATATTTAGTATTACCGCCTTGAAAATCGTTAAAACAGAACACAAAGGTGGGGCGCTTTGTTCAAACTGTTAATTCGTCTGTTTAAGACTTGTCTCTATAGGTGAATTCACATGTTGAATCAGACTGGTGCCCTCGACTGATATATCACAACTCACCTAAAACGTAATACCGATAAAACTGACTTTTAAATCAGTGGAACTCTGACTAAACTCGCATCGTGTCCCAACAGCAACCTTACCATTGGCGCCAATATTATTAGGCCATCGTCAACTGTTGAAATGCTCGGAATTATGATAGACGTTAGTAGTATAGGAATGGTGGATTCGGCAGCACTTTGATATTTTGACCTTTGACAATTATTGATCACATTCCCCCCCCCCCCATTTTTAATTTACCCCCCCCCCACCCCCGCATGTTTTTATATTGTATGTCTAAATAGAGCTGCTGTGTTGTAATTTTTACTACTTTTTTTACCACGAATGACACGGACGGTCGTATTCTGCTGTTACCCGATTGTAAAATTTGATATTGCTGCTACTTTTTTTAATATATAATACTGCATCAAAATACTACTATTTACAATTTAAGTATTTTTCTTTTACGTTTTGGATTAATTTAATTCGTGTTTTATTTTTAACTGTTGTAACGATGAATTCTTTATTCAGGAATATTTCAGATATTTAAAAATCTAGAAATGAAGATGAAAACAGCGATTTATCGGAAGAGGAAGAGGAGGAAATGAGTAAGGAAGAGTTCATCCTAATAATCAAGAATTATCAAAGAGCTGGATGACACAATGTTCCACCGTCGTCAACACTACCAACGTCGTAACCACTTCGAACGTCCAATTTCATCTCGTATTCATTCTCAGGATACGTAAGTTTGATAATACGTTTGTTCAGTTTGAACATGATATATCGAAAATCCACACAAATCAGTCTGATGTGATCGATAAATTGTTGGCATTTATTTATCCTGACAAATTACTACAATAACAAATGATGTGATTGTTTCCTTGCAGAAATATTGCATGATACAAGCAACCATTTATTGTATATCCTATCATTGCCAATAAAGTGCCCGAGACGAAAAACACATTTATTGATTTAGTTTCAGATAAAAGAATACTTAAGGATCACACATCATACGAATAATATATCGTTAATAATGGTTAGCTTCCGTGTTCATCTAAACAATTAACGACCACTTCAGATATAACTGTGTTATTGAACACATTTAAATACGAAAAATATATAATATATTTTCACTCTATTGAAATGTTAAAGATACATTGAATTGATTGTTTTCCTGATAGCATTCCTGTTATACTTAAGGAAGTGTGCAATATTTGCAGGAAAGTGCCACAACGCAGTCGACACGGGCGGGCTCAATATATACGCTTGTTTGACTATGGATTGTATGGCGGTGGATATTATCAGTGGACTACTTGCAAAAGTGGAGCATTTGATTCAAGGTGGCAGTAACTGAACACTTTTGGGAGTTAACTATTTCTATATCTGCATGACGAAGTACTTTTCAGTGACCGATTATCATGGTTGAGCAGAAGATATTGTTCTTCCAAGTCGAATAGATATCAAACAGGCTCTGCTAAAGTTTAAAAAGACAGGAGATCTATTGAAATTCTTAACGTATTCTGTGCTTGCATGTCTATTTTCGCATAAATTTAACAGAGGTGACCATTATAGACATCAAAAGTGTAATATTCATGAAAACAAATACAACCGAACAGGGATTATGTCCCCTGCTAATGCACGTAACTTAATCACTTTTGAGCATCATAAGGTTTGCGTAGAACAGGTTTGTTGCCTAAATCATGAGTTGGTACGACCCTAGTTCGAACTTAAATGGAGCTGGTATCTTTTTACCGCATGCAGTCTGCCGTTCTTGGGAGTAAATAGGTCTCAATGGGTTTTGGGTTGGTTAGATGGGTTTTTCACTACTGTTGTTATCAGGAGTTGTCGCAGACCTTCTTCGACCATGGATTAGAAAATTTGAATTGCCTAAAAAAGCGCAGTCATCATCCTTGTCAATAAGTAGGACACCATTTTCCCGAGTGTATACACCGAATTTCCTCTCCAAAATGCAGAATCCTATAAACACTTGCTTTTTTAACTGGTCCTGCAAGGTATCGTTTCAAGTATTTTGCCGACGCTATCACTTTTCCTTGGTGATCCCTGTAGAAAATTGATTAGCATTTTCAATTATAACGTGCTTTAAACTATTTGCCACGCCCGCTGCATCCATAACAATTCTAGACATCTTGCTGACTCGACAGTAATGTGATAAAATAAAAATAGTAAGTCCTGAGAGCACGTAAGTAATTGCAAATACGACCACTTGTGTCAAAAGTTGAAAGCAGAATTAATTTTAGCTGCGAAAGCTTATCCATTTATACTTTTTCATAATAGGAAAATGCAGGGGGGTATATGATATTAATTTTTAATTTTTATATTTGGTTGGGAGGGGGGTATGGTGTTTAATAATGGTCAACGGTCAAAGTTCAAAGGTCAAAGTGCTGTCGTATCCACTATTCCAATACTACTGACGGTACATTACGTTTAGTTTAACACATTCGCTCTATTTGTCATAGTTCATTTCGTTTTCTTGGTAACCTCAGTCAAATCGGCTAATACTTGAGTGAAAACGACACGAAATTCATCAACATTGTCGTAATAGTGCACTGGTATTCTCTAAATTGAATTATTGTAATTCCATTCGTAGTACATGCACCAAATCTGCAATTAGTCATTTTCAAAGTATTTTAAACGCTTTCCCTCGCATAATTAAACCACTTCCTAAATTCAGCACAAACACACCTCCCGAAATCCTCTCTAAGCTTCGCTGGCATCCTATCCAAAATCGATCTGCAACATTATTGTATGATCCATAAATGTTTTTGTGGCGATTCCCCTGAATAACTAACTAATCTACTCAGACCAGCAGCTTCGTGGTCACTTTCTCTATTCCAAAGACGCACCAAGACTTTACCAACAACTCTACTGCTGGTCCTTCTCGTTTGCTACTTCGCGGTCCTGGAATAAGCTGCCTCATAACATTAAATTGGAAAGAAGTTTCCGAGTTTTCAAAAAACATTAAAAAACGGAGTTATTTCCATTATTTACTCTTCTTTCTTTTACATGTTCAAACTTTTTGTTTTTCTTTTTACCGATTCTCTAACTTTGAATGTACCTTATACAGTGTTGTCATTAAATCCTTTTATACTAATTACAATTATTATTATGTGCTCAGTACCAACTTGTCTTGCCGGCACAAAACATGTCATGTGCCATGAAGCTGCAGCTTCATGGCACATTTCGCCAAACCAACCAAAATGGTTATGAAACAAAAATTATTAGCTTTAAATATCAAATAGTTGCAGCGAATCGATGTTTCATCCTCATCATCATCAGCCCGTATCGGCCCACTGCAGGGCGAAGGCCTCAGCTTGACGTTTTCACATTCATCTGTTGTTGGCTAATTGCTTCCAGTTTGGTGCTTTCGTGAACATCCGGATCTCGTCTTCCCACAACGCCATAGGTCTGCCCCTCGTCCTTTTCCCGTCCCTCGGAATCCATTCCGTCAATCTTGAGGTCGAACAGTTATCTTGTTGTCTCGCAATGTGACCTGCCCAGTTCCATTTGCTGATCTTTATTCTCTTGATGATGTCATCA
>JAUZND010000272.1:0-14265 GCA_034780555.1 Coelogynopora nodosa | reverse complement strand
GAGAGAGAGAGAGAGATAGAGAGAGAGAGAGAGAGAGAGAGAGTATGAGAGTGGGAGAGAGAGATAGAGAGTTTTTAGTTAAATACCTCTATATGTTAAGGCATTATTGAATTGACAGACACATTTTTATATAAGGTTCAGTTAGCATACCTTTGAGAGCTTGTACATCTGCGTCATGATTTGATAAATTGATTTGATATCCATAGACACCATGAATTCCTGAAAGGATAATATAAAACAATCCATTATGATTAAAAAGGCATAATTTACTAATTAAATAGAAATTCTTAACAATTAGATATCAGTTGAACTTTCGAAGTCAAAAACAATTTTTAAAAATCTTTTTTATGGTAACTAAGTATTTGTTTTATTATTTTTAAAGATTTTCTTTTGGGCAAATATACACACTCAAACACCATTGATGAGGAGAGGTCGTATGTGTTTATATCATAGGATCGTTGCCTTTCTTCGAGAATCAGTCCTACATTTAAGCTCGGGCCTATCTCAAAAACAACGTGATCCTTTATGCTATTATATTTTTTGATTTCGAAACGTCAACTAATAAATGTTTTAATAAATCAATTGAACTCTATATTTTGACTGCTTAAAATTATTTATTATTGGAAATGAATCGATTATATATAAAATATAACGATCTCCTTTGACGTTCTGCGATAACATTGCAGATTCCAATGTGTATTTTAAAACATGTTTATATACGTGTTTTTGTAAATCATAAAAACCTATAACTTTCCACAAATATTACCAATATAGTGAGATAAATGAAATCAACCAGAAATTTAAACATTTTTTAATACGAAGCAATTATTCAAAAATACGAATAAAAACTTATCAACAATAAATGCAAGCTACTAAAAAAATACAAAGTAATTATTTCTTATTTTTAAAGTGAATATTCCACATTTAGTCCACCAAAACACTTGTTGACCAAATAATTTGATTAAAATTATGCTTCAATAACCACAAACTTCACCTTTTGTGATATGCATTATTTCTTATAATATTATATATTATTTGTTCTCCACCAACCCCCTCTCACCTTCCTCTCTCTAGCCCCACTCAATTCTCCTTCCCCTCAAACGACTATAACCCCTCTCAACTTTCCTTCCTTTCCCTTTCAACCCTCCTTCCACCCCGTTTCAACATTCCTTCCACCACTATTTAACCATCCTTGCACCTCCCTTTCAATCCTTCTTTCACCCCCTTTTCACTCTCTAAACCCTACTCCCCTCAATTTTGCAAAATAAGCACCAGGAAAAAGTACAATGGCAATTCCGACGCCTCTGGTAGGTTGTTCGTTTCTTTTTATATTAATGAATTTTTATAAAAATCATTAAACAGGTAATTTAGTTTCATATCTAGCAGTTTCTTGATGGCGTCGATAGTAATTGCGTCGGCATTGATAGTCTCAAACTTACGTCTATTTTTGTTTGCCATTAAGATTGCTATTATGTTTGACTAAGATAGTTTAGCACAAGAATCGTAGCTTAAGTCTATTTCATTCATATTACGAAATTGTCCAGCTGAGCAGAATGAATTGCAATTGTACTGTAGTGTACGAAAATATCGATTGTAGTCGAGTTGTAACGGAGTGAGAAATCTGGCAGATCACGTAGACAGACAATTCAAACAGTTCAGACAGAATAACAAAACTACAACAAAAATGATGATATTCGTCAACGCAAGTCGATATACTTAAATAACACCGATAGATAGAGAAATGTATCTAGATTCCGAATGTAAACATCATATAACCCTTCTCAATCCTCATCCTCCTCTTAACCCTCCTTCTTCCCCAATACCCCAAACCCTCTTTCCCCCAAACCCTCCCTCCACTCCGTCAAAACACTCTCTTTCACCTCCATGCAAACCCTACTTCTCCCACCAACCCTCCCACCTCCGTCCACTCATTCTCAACTCGCATATTTTTCCTAACCCCTATAACCCCTCTCAATTCCACTTCCCGTCTCAACCTCCTATTCCCCCACCCATAAGTGTCACCTTGGCAAGCTCCCTCGCCTCCATATCATCCTCCTCAGTGACAGTGAGGAGCAGTGTGATCACGGCCCCGTTGAGCTCGAGAACCTGGTCGTAGGAGCAGTCTGGGAAGTCCACCGTCCGCAGAATAAAGTTGACGAAATCCACGATCTTTCCGTTGAGCAAGTCAAGTCGGTTTTCCTGGTTTCCCTGCGGGCGGTGGGTGACGAATGACACATGATGAGTAAAAAGTTTAACAAAGTGGTGCAGAGACAGAGGATAGTACCTACGCATAATAGTGAATCTACGTACACCTAACAAAAACTATCCTCTCCTACTTTTCTCCATTATCCAAAATAAAATATATCAATCTATTGACTGAACTATTGATTCTGCTTCTAAATTTTGCAATGGTAATGCGGCGTACTACGGCGTACTGCGGCGTAGGATATCGTTGCTAATTTGAAATATTCTGCCCACGACCTGTTAGTGTGCTACTACATTTAGTCGAAGACGGCAGTGTTCACATTATTCATCTGTTAATTATTAATTATTTGCATTACCCCACTTTGTACAATAAAATAATACAGTATAACATAAATAAAGCAATTCATAAAAAATATTGACGATAAGTATCAATAATATTAATTCATGAATTTAACTATTTATTTTTAAGTTTAAACTTTTATTTACGATTCATCGTCAAATTCTTCGTACAATTTTACTGATAGACCACAGCTCCAAACAGTGTATTAAACTGTAGTTATTTTCACAGTAAACTGTAGCTAACTGTAGTTATATTTTCTGTAACATCAGTTAACTGTAGTCAGAAACAACTGTTGTTATTTCTCAGTTAATATTATTTTTAAAATGTAGTTTTCACAGATGTGAGAATGTGGAGCATATTATTATACATGAATTTTTTTTATAACAATTAATGTACACGGAAAACAGATTAAAAAAACGCAACAAAAAATGTCTGAAAGGGAAGTCAGAATTTTAAACTTTCGTTTCCTTCATAGACCCATCATAGGCTTGTTCCTTAACATAACTATTTTTAACAACGCAAAGAAAAAAAATTATTCGTTAATAGAGAATAAGGATGATTAGAGGGTTCTAAATTGCTGCTACACATGCAAGTATATTATATATTACACTACTACACACTGCGATGATAAAGAAAACATTTTGAAAAATTAAAGAAAATAACTTTTTTGGATATTTTATTATTCAATTATATATTTATCACTTCATATATTAATGAAACACGTAAAATTTTAATATTTTACAGTGTATCATTCATATTGCATATATAATTTCTTAAGAAATGATGTCGATTTGATGTCGAAATGATGTCTGATATTTCAACAAGACTAATCAAGAAACATCATACAATAGTTTACAAGACATATTATTCAGCTTACATTATATTGTTTATTCATTTATATAATTTTTCAAATGTTTTTAAATAATACTTTAAAAAATCAATATCAGAGCTTTACTCAATACACCTCATCGAACCATAACGTAACTATAAATTTAGATTAGATAACCATACAGTCAACAATGTTTACTATACAACTCTGCCAAACGATACACTAAGAACTATTTAACTGAGCAAAAATTGCCTCTAGTTCCGCTAAGTTATGATAATTGAAATATATTACAAAAAATCTGTTAATCTAGTAGATGGTTATGCAGTAACGATGATCTCAGTAACCAGAGGTACAGTTGACATTCACGCAAATGGTGATTTTAAAGAGTAACACTCCAATATCGAAATCATATTATTATTAGTATAGTCAGACACTGATTAAATATAGTCTCCACAATTTTCCGAATCAGATATTGGAGAAAACCACGGTCCATCCAGATAAATATGTTCCAAAGAGCCATTACACTATGAGTATGAGACAATGAATACGACATGTATTGAATAAAAACGATACCAATAACGCGTTCATAATTATAAGATAGTATAATAATATATTCGTGTATATAATGTATTCGCTTGCCGACTTATTATTCCTATTATTATATATAGTTCTTATTAAGAGAGATAGAATATTAACACCCTATTGTATATAAACATTCGTGAAAGATCGATATACATACGGAGCAGATCTCGTTGAGTGTGTCAAAAATCTGCGTGAGATGAGTGCAGGTGTCTGGCGTCAGGGAAAAGTAGAGAACCGACACCACGTTGCACAGTTCCGCTACCACATTGAAGGATTTGGGATTGTCGGATTGGGTACGAAAGTAGTTCTAGATAAGGGATTATTGAATAGAGGATAGAGGATAGAGGATAGAGGATACATGACAGAGGATAGAGGATAGAGGATAGATGATAGAGGATAGAGGATAGAGGATAGAGAATAGAGGATAGAGAATAGAGGATAGAGAATAGAGGATAGAGGATAGAGGATAGAGCATAGAGGATATAGGATAGAGGATAGAGGATAGAGGATAGAAGATAGAGGATAAAGGATAAAGGATAAAGGATAGAGATAGAGGATAGAGGATAGAAGATAGAGGATAGAGGATAGAGGATAGAGATAAGAGGATAGAGGATAGAGATAAGAGGATAGAGGATAGACGATAGAGGATAGAGATAAGAGGATAGAGGATATAGGATAGAGGATAGAGGATAGAGGATAGAAGATAGAAGATAGAGGATAAAGGATAAAGGATAGAGATAGAGGATAGAGGATAGAGGATAGAGATAAGAGGATAGAGGATAGAGGATAGAGAATAGAGGATAGAGATAAGAGGATAGAGGATAGAGGATAGAGGATATGGGATAGAGGATATAGGACAGAGGATAGACGATAGAGGATAAAGGATAGAGGATAGAGGATAGAGATAAGAGGATAGAGGATAGACGATAGAGGATAGAGGATAGAGGATCAGATAAATTAAGGCCTATACAAATAATTCACCAAAAATAAGGAGTTAGTACGAATTTTTTTATGATTAGTGGCACTCAAAAAAGGTGCTATTCAAGTTTTATTAAAGTACACTTTAAATGTCTTGATCATACATTTTACATTAAAGACATGTAGGATGTTAAATTGTGTACACATGAGTTGCATAATATCCACCAATTTAATAAATCCCTAATTCTTTCAATTTGATGGTATTTTATCCACTGTTAGTAATTCAGTTTTCTTAGATTATTTAATTGTTTAATTAATAATTATAAATAACATCACATACAATTTCTCCGTCCTTGCTTTACTTTCTAGAGCGAAATAAGAAAACAATTCCGAGACTTTACAGCTGAGTTTTAATGAAAATTCTACTAAAAATTCCATTAGTATTCTCATAGGGGTACGAATTCGAGTGAGAGAGGGAAAAAAGATAAACATTTTTGAACCAATATTAATTTATAATAGTTAAAGCGATTAAGTACTATATCTGGTCTAACACTACAATTATGCTTTAAATAATTTAATTGCCATAAAAAGAAGAGAGCAAAATATTTTAAAAAATTGTGGAAATCTCTTTCCCTAATTTTTTAGAAAGTTTGTGATGAAAGAAATAGCTATAAAAAGAAAGGATACAAAATTATTAAAAACTACAAAGCGATCCGACTACAAAAAGTACAACATGCAAAACGTTCTGAAATTAAGATCAAACAATTGGAAATATAGATATGAATTACTATAACATTGACATGCCACCCAACCAGCCAAGCAAAGACAGCTCCACTGAACGAAGCTGTTGTTACCTGTAAATCGGTGAACTGTCCATCACACATCCGGCTGATGGTCTGCAGGACGAGATGTGCGTAGCCGTCTTCGATAACCGTCTTGACACTCGTCGCCCTCGAGTGAGTGAATACCGCCTGGAGCATTGAGTGGGGCACAAGGTCAACAGCAGCATTTGAATAGTGTTATATTAATGGCATAATATTAGCATGTGACACAATAAAGCTTGTGACACAGAAATACGAACAATGTCACTTATTGTGCGCCAAGTATATAAATCAATAAAATTGCCGTAAGTAACTGAATGAGCTATCGAGTAAATAAGTTTAAAAAAAAGCTTAAAAAAGAAAATGAGCTAAATCACAAAACTTCTACGCAGGTCGAAAGGGTAATTTTGTTTTATTTTATACACAATTTCATTAATTTCAATTTTATTATTCATGTTAACATAAATAGCATAAATAATTTTTTTTAAATAAAAACGAAAAAAACAAGGTATTGATTACTCGCTAAATAATAAAATATATAGTATATCAAATATTTGTACACTGCGTTCGTAGAATGTCCTTTTTAATAATAATTTTATTTTTCAAACTAAAATGATTAAATTAATGAACAATGGTATGGGTATCATAGATGTATGACTAGTAATAAATATGACTGGCTGTTAACCATTTTTTTCATAAACACATAAATAAGCTCAGAAATGTCAATTTATTATAATATTTTTTGTTGTTGATAACTAACGTAATAATGTATAACTTGGTATAACTTGCTAATATGAATTTATAACCAATTAAACTGTTATTGTTACATAATTAATCATAATTTATTATTGGTAAGTATTTGTCTGTAGCAGTAATTATATTTAATAATAAGGCAATCTATAATAAGCATTTACCTTAATTTTTTTTCAAATACAAAAATGGTATTTGAAAAACACGCATTCAAAATGTTATTAAAAATTCTTATTCAACTAATATAAGCATATATGATGACTAACTACATATTAATCTAAATGAGAAAACACAAACCTATATATTTCACAAAAATAAATTCACATCGATACAACAAAACTATTAAAAAAATATTAAATCATGTATTGTATTATTCACCCAAAACGTTAATTTTCAACACTTCAAACAAATATAATTGTCAGGATTATAGGTGGCCTACCTTTTGCTGTCGAATTTCCTCGAAAATTTCATTCGCCCTCATGAAGCTTGCCAGATTCTGCAAAGTATCGATGTATCCCTGCTATACACAAACAATATGCAGGTTTACAAACTATAATTACACCAATCAATAACTCAAACAACTCGCTGATATTGTAAATAATGTTACCTTACAATTTCAGTAAACTTTTATAGGAAACAATGGCAATGTTTAACTTAGCATTCAAATTTTACATCTATAAAACTGAGAACAAAAAAACAACAATTTTTGCACATAATTTCAATTGACATTAAGTCGACATTTTTGGATAATTTCACTTAGATTTGTGACGTATGAACAACATAAAATACGTGAAAAGTGAAGAGTGAAGAGGGGGGAGGGGGTCCACTTACAATACCGGCGAGACTCTGTCGCACTACTCGGCTCTTCGACTCGGAGCTGATATTGCCGTGCATTGCCAGGCTGACCCGATGACGACTGAAGGGACAGATTTCAGCAGATGAGAAAGGAGTCAATAAAACTAGAGCTGTGTGCTAAAAATCCCATAATTGCAATGAACTGGCAAAAACCTTCAACTATGTGACGAAAATAAAGATAGATAAACATTTCTTTGTATTTGCAAATAATTAATGTAAAAAATAATGTAATTTCCCTTTACCAAAATAAGTTACTATTGTCACAAATGAGACTATTTTGAAGTTCTGCTATGTTTTAAAGAACCTAATGCGGTCGTCGAAATTTACGTTGCCAGATACAAGAAAACTTTCACCTGATGAATTACACGAAACAGACACATACAATACGTATTATTTCAATTAGTAAGATATGTGTATTTTACAGATAAGGTTAATGACATATGAATGGAAGCATGAACGATAAAGTTATTCTGAACATCTGAGCTTCCCTGATTGCATCCCAGTGACAATGGGTCGACAATTTGGAGACAGTTTTTTCTGAAGAGATTTGGAACGATGACATTGGTTGTGCAATGCACTTTTTACTTCTTACACTTTCATTGACGTTTGTCTGGCTTTTTGTGGTTTATATAAAATAGATAATCAACCCACTCTTAACAATTGACCTCATCATCGTTTGCTGGGCTCACTCTATAACTTAACTGAGAGACTGTTTGTATGAATAAATTATTCATATTATGTAGTAAAATTGTAGTTAGTGAACTCCAATTATTGAAGATTAGTTGAAATGATGCGCAACCATTACGTAAATCAATACGAAAATCGGCTACGTAATTCATTTCATCATTTGTTATGTTACTGTTTTGAATAATTTAAAGTGAAATGGGTAAAAGCGAAAATGGAAAGTAAAAGCATAGTATAGTTTAACATGTAAACTAAGTGTAACTTTAACTATAACAGCACTATAAGTTACCTTTCCCGAATCTCCTGGATGAACAGTTGAAATATGGTTCTCATTGAGAAGAAAAATGCCTCTGTTGTACAGCTCATAAAATATTGGTAGATTTCCATCTGAAATGACATCATGTACTATTAGGTATAAATACAACACTCGAATCAAGAGGGTGGCGACTTTGCCACTGTTAGGATGGCTGTTACTAAATTAGTAAGATTTTAGACAACAACACCTTAAAAAACATCAGCATGCATATTAATACTATTACACCACAGAATGCTATATATTAATAACAGTTCATAATGATCATTGAACACACAAGGCGTTTAGTGAAGTAAGATAGATATGTTATACAGAGACATTTAGTAAATTCTTACCTTCAATACCGGCAGCTGTAAACAAGTTGTACAAAATAGTATAGATTAAATAACAATGAAATCCTTTCTCCGTTTTACTGATGAATATGCTTGATAGGAGATTAAACAACGGCTAGAAATATTAGGTTTCAAAGACAGGAAATAATTTAACGGAAATAATTTAACTATAAGAGTTTAACCCTCTCTGGTAGGGCGTTTTGGCATAATGGGCTAATCGTTCGGCTCACAATAAAATGGACGGGTACGTATCACTACACCTAATCTCACTACACCTTACTATTGTTTCGAAATAATCCGATTACGTTACCTTATTGAAATTTAAAGATTTTACACCTTGTTCTAGTATGTTCGCTTAGCCTTACATTTAAAATAATGACATAATATACAAAATTAATAGATACAAAGTGTAACTAGCATAAATACAATAGAAACAGTTTGCATTTATGCATCAGTTATACATGTCGAAATGGGATTTGAGTTTATTAAATCGAGAAAGGGAGGAGATATTTTAGGCCTCAACAGTTATGCTTAGAACTTAAACTATACGATCGATATGAAAAAAAAGCATACTGGAAAATGTTTTCACACTAACTGTAACACAACAGCAATTACTCGTAATATAGAATTACTATCTTCTAAAGGGACACATATCCATCCATCCACCAGAGTAAGGTAACATTGTATTGAAAAAAGCAACTGAATCAGCCAAACAGTTAGCAAAATCCAATCCCTTTTTGCTTATATAACGAGTCTACATGGAGGGATATGAAGCAGTTGATATGGATGATAAAGAAGTAATGGATGCAATGCTCTCATTTTCCAAACGCAGATGTTCCTGTTATAGAGCAAGATCCAGTCGACTACCTGCACTCCCTCCTACGCGCGCAGATGTTGACTTGAGGTGTGAATGTGCGCAGACCACAGATGGTCGGAATTTTATTATCGCAAAGGATGGGGACGTGAACAAAATGATATTATTCGGTACATCACAAAATCTTCGTTTTCTTTGTGACGCCGGCACAATATACATGGACGGTACTTTTCAAATTTCGCCTGAAATGTTTCTACAAGTATATTCATCACATGCAATGGTTAATAGAAGCGATGATCCCTGCTTGTTCTACGTCTTGGTCTACAGTTCGGCCATCAATTGTATTCATTGATTTTAAAAATGCTGTTATCTCAGCTGTATCCTAGCCGTTTCCCGAAGTTCTCATTCAAGGATGTAGATTCCATGTTTTGCAGGCAATATGGCGAAAAGTACAAACCTTAGGCTTAACGAATCGTTACAGAGACAACGCGCCTTTTTATCATGTGGTTCGTCGAGCATTGGCCCTTCCATTAATTCCGCCTGATCAAGTAGAAGACGTATGGATGACAGCATTGAACTAACTCGATCATGATGATGAACTCGAAATTGCTGTCAGCGATTACATTACTATACAACATGGGTTCCTTACCTAACGGCACGCTATACCCTGTAGAAATGTAGTCTCACTATCATACACTAGAAGGCATTTGCACAACTAATCGTCTTGAATCATGGCACAACAAAATTAGCAGAGAGCTGGATCGTGCACATCCAAAAATGTTTCGTGTCATAGAACTTTTCAAGGAGCAACCGGAGGACACTAAACACATCTTTCGACTATTGCGAGCAGGTGGAGCTGCTCCTAAACAGAGGAGTAAGTACCGTGTTGTCACGGAGCTTCTCGTTCGATTAAAACAGAGGCTGTGAGATGGCCATATTACAGTTTATCAATATGCAGATACAGTAGGAGGTATAATGACATTTCATTAAAAAAAATTATCTGACATTTTATAATGATTAACACTTAATTATGCTTGTATTTTATGTGATATGTTTTTTTATATCATTTCATTTGACTAATTTTCTATCTCATTTCATATAAGGCGAAATAATACCTTTATAATAAGATATAGTGAGATAAGGTGTAGTGAGACCACGCCAAATGCAACCGTTATATATTCAAATCCCAGCTACGTACTCTTAGATTTATTTGTGGCTTCACGTCTGTATTATATTGTTATATATTATAAAAATCGTTTCATTTAAAATAAATACTTTGAAAATATGTTACCATAGAATAGTCCATATTATGTGTACTGAGGCTATATAATGTATGTCAAAAACATTGGACGGTTATCAAATTACCCCGACATCAAAACGCTAGAAAACGAAGTTCGGAGAAGCTGGTTGGCACCTATTAAAAGCAACGTTGTTATTTTTGTAACATGTTTTATTACTATGGTTTCTTTAATTCTATAATTCTCAATTCTTTCCTTGTCTGCAAAATAATTAAATAATTATAAGTAGCATGTTTATTTGTTGTATCTGTTAATAATGTATTTTTAAAAGGTATATTTCATTAATGTTTTACTAATTTACCAAACAGATTCCCATTCTTTATACTTACAAATAGACTCATAATATAGGTATTGAAAAGTGCTTTTTATATTCAACGGTATCTAAAAATGCTATTTTTTGTTTCCAATATTCAAATAAGTTTAAGTAAAACACTGAAAATATCTTATATATTATCAAAACTGGATATTTTCTGCCATTCTCGCCCGTTAGGTAGGGAGGAAACAAAGATATAGCTGCATGGTACAATACCTGCAAGGCTGGAGCAGCGTTGAACAGGATGGTTTTGATGAGAGCGAACACCTGTTTGCCGGACTTGGAGATTGGATTTCGCGTCAACGGCATGATGGCTTCCTGAAGACCGAAGTTGTTAACCACAGTCTGAACCGAGCGAATCACGCGGAGTTGTCTGAGCGGAAAGGGTTGCTATTAAACCTCTGTGAGCAACACCTTTTTAAATAGCATATATCAAAAAAATGGTTCAAAACTATGAGATCAAGTCATAGTGGAGTATTAGCGTAACATGTTAACCACTAGCTCCACTTAAAGCTAATCAGACATTTTTCCTGAAACAAAATAAATTACGCAATACGTACTCATTTTATCCTATTTAATTTGTACAATTATTATTCCATATTTATAATCAACCCAAATTAGTAAGTAAGAATATTTTTTAAATAAACCTTTGTGCACTTTTCTTAATTAAATATATTTTGTAAATGTGTATATATTTAGGCAAACATAAAAATGTTAGTGTAATTTCTGTTTCAGGTTGAATTTATACCAAGAAAGGTATTGAATATTTTACAATGGTAATTAAAAACGTATTGTATATTTTGACAAACGATCACAACATTTTTTATTGGGAAAGGAGTGGTGATGCAAAAAGTACAAAATGTTAAAGTGGCACGCCTTGTTCAACTACTAAAATCGATAAAAATCAATCAATCACGACAGATATTTATGGCGGAGATATAATATGAGGGGATCTTATAACAGAAGTACTCGGGGCTACTATAATTAGAGCAAAGAGAAATCAGGCCAGCTACAATATATAAATATTAGTAGCACACCAGCCTCACTCAATGATCTTGGGCTTGTGCATTTGCTCTTTCCAGTCGATGGGGAGTCGGAGGATCTCGTTGTGGATGATGGCCCGGAGCACCTGACAGCAGCGCTCGTTGAGCATCTCCTGCCGCTCGTGGGCCTTGCCGCGGAGACGCCGACTTTGGCCGGTGATTCTGGGGGGAGGGATGGGGAGGATGGGAGTGGGGGTGGGATACGGGGGGGGGAGTACGAGGGTCAGAATTAAAGCTACCAGGCCAGAAAGAGTGAATACCTTGGCAATCTGGACCCACTCGCTTTTGATTGTCAATTGTGGTAGTCAAATGTACATAAGTCGGTACACGTTTGTTTGGTTTATTCCGAAACTACAATTATCTCAATCCTTAATAATATAATTACACATAATTACATTTATTATGCATATTTATTATTTTCATTAATTTTAAGATACCTATAACATATAGCGAATTTTCCTTGTTTCATAGTTTAGTTCACTTTTTATTCATAAAGTAAAAATTAATTAATTATCTAATTATTTATTCAGTTTTTTACGGGCTATTGAAATGTGGTAAATGTTAATGACAAATATTTAACAAAATGGCAACGTATTTAGAAACAAAAGAGAAAAACGCTTTTGGTCACAAAAAATAAAATTTTAAATTTATTCAAGTTTAATTTTACCCAAAAAAACTACAACAATTTATATATATAGAATTATAATCAATTTTATATTTTTTGCTAATGTGCATAACTTTATTCTCCCCACGGGCTATTTAAAAATACCACATTTCAAGAACATATAACTTCAACTTACTACAGAACTGAAAGCGGTCAACAATTTTCAAATTCAATAGCTCATTTTTCATTTGTAATAAAAATGACATTTAATAAAATTTAAATGACTCTCATTTTAGTTTCACAAGGCCTATTTTCACAGTTTTTGCACCCAAAAATGCAAAATTTTACTAAGTTTCGCATCATTGAAAAAGAAAAAAGAGTCCCACTAGTAATACAATAATATCCGTAAGAAAAATATATGATCAATATGTTACTAAGTATTTCTATTATTTAAAATCAAATCTATAAGTAATATTGGCCGAATCAAAGCATTTGAAATTAATAATTTCAGAAGAATTAACAATTCTAATAACAACACAATACTGATATCGATTTCAGATTCGTCGACTGCAGCACCATCCCAGTATTATAATGTGGACGGGTAACAACGAAATTGAGGCACTCATAGCGGAAGGCTGGTTAGTATATTGTATGGTGTGGTGTGGTTTTTAAGTTTGTTTTAAGTGTGGTTGACCGTATAGTAAACCGAAAATAAAATGTAGAAATAGGCAGCTATAATTATTAAAAGGTAGAAAAAGAATCTACGTTTTTGTCAAATAAATAATGAATGTACTATATTCTTTCTATTTTTTTATTATTGTAATTAAATATTAAATTAAAATAATAAACTGAGGCATATTGAATAATTTGTTAAATCGTCTTTGGAGCGTCTTAACCGTTTGAAAAGATATCACAATGAATAATATAACCATCAATGTCATTACATGTAATACCTATAGGAATACATATATATATATGTGTGTTGGCGTATAATTCGAAATCAAAAGTGTGTAAGTTATGTTCCATTTACAATAACAGTCGTCATTTCAAAACCACGAAATCTACATTTAATTAAATTTACTAATACTCAGGAAAGTCTTGAGCCCTAAATGCGAGCGATTATGTTTGAATTCCTGTTCTTGATTTCTTTCGACCATTTTCTCACTGCACCGCCTACCCGCAGGTACAATCTGACAAAAATGAATCCCCAATTGATCGGAACTTATCTGAAACTCTTCATGGAAACAATAGCGCCGATCGTGTCAAGTGAGGACTCTTCGAGGCCGTTTTTATTGTCATCTCCGTCGAATGGAATTGAAAGTATTGTTGAAGGCGGAGTCGCCATGAATCCACAAGATGCCAACTTTGGTGACGGTAAGCATTTGTAACAATTTTGTGTTCTGTTTTCAAACTGCTTAGTAACAAAACAGTAATAAAAATTTAACTAATTAACAACCTAACAAAAATACACCAAAACTAAAAAGTTTAAATATACCGTATTCACTCTATTAGAAGCCTACTCTCTATTAATAGCCTACTCTCCAATAAAAGCCCACCCCTCTAA
>JAUZND010000271.1:0-14266 GCA_034780555.1 Coelogynopora nodosa | reverse complement strand
ATCAGCCATTTTGTAATTTAACTGTATGCAGCAATCAATAAAATTCAAATTTCAACATTTGATAGACAGCGGATTCGATTTGTAATTTAACTGTATGCAGCAATCAATAAAATTCAAATTTCAAAATTCAAATACACATTTGATAGACAGCGGATTCGATGTCTATGAATTTTAATTTAGTAGAAGCGATTAATGATATTGCGTAATATACCTTGCGTAATTTTTTGCAGAAGCAAATTTCATAAATAACAGGTTAAGGGTCGTATCTATCTGTTACACCGGCCCTGTAGAGGGTTGGGTGTCTAATGGGGTTTATGGGAGGTAGGGGGTAACGTTATTTGTGAATGACCCCTTCAGATTCAATTGGAAAAAATAACTAGTTTTGAATATAATTTAATAACATTATAACAACATTTGTTCCAATTAGCATTTAATTAACTCTATTAGATATCACAGCGAAAAAAAACATGGGTTATGTAGATCCCAATTCACTATTGATAATGAATCTATTGTGTTCTCAATCATTTTTGTATCTCAAATTTATATTTGCAATATGAACATATTTTCATAACTTCGGTTGTGACTGAATCCATTTATGTACAATATTGTTGTTCCACTATCACATACTTGATAAAGTCTAAGGCGAAACATTGTGTCATTAATAAATTATATATACCTAATAAAGCGTGTTCACGCAACAATTTAAAAAAAAATTAAAATGATTGGTATAGTCAAAACACTTAACAATATAATATTAAAAAGTATTATATGTTGGAAAATTAAATGCATGATTTATTCATTAATGAACACTGTTTGTAAAATACATAGAAACCCACAAATGGTCATGAATGAAGAAGCATTAGAAATTGCACATAAAGTCAATCAGCAGTCAAGTCGTGAATTGGAATTGGAATAAATATGAATAGCCCCTAATTCTTTGTCATACAAAAACGGCAAACATTCACACTTTTTCTGCATATCTTCTGCTCTCGCAAGAACGCAGAATATGGCTTAGGTTTTATACCCGTTTCTTCTAGTTTTCTTGACCATTGATTCTTCTCGGGGATCTGTTAAGTTTTTTAATTACTTTGAAAGCTCCTGTGAAAATATGTTCTATTAATAGTAAAATAGACGACCGTGATTCAGGTAGACACTAAAAATTACAAAAGTGAATTACAATTTAATATTTTGTGAGCCAATATGCAATTATAATTATTTAGAAACGGTTTTCAAGATTGTCTGATTATAATTTACTACACTATTATCGGAATGATTTTAAAGTTTTAAAGATTTTAAAATGAAACGGACTACAAAAAATAAAGAGTTTGAAATTTTTTATTTGTTGCTAAGTTTTTGATTTACAAACTCCATATGGCATCTTCAGTAAGCAATAGAATTAGTAATACTTTATAGTATTATCAAAAAAGTTGTAATATACTGTGAAATAAATAACCAAATTTAAGTTAACTCGTTTGTAGATTTTTAAAAGAATACATATATATGCAAAGTAAAAAAACATGTGTCTATTTATTATTATTTAGACTCGTATAAAAGATATTATATAGAATAATAAAGAAACAATTAAACTACTTGAATGAGAAAAATATAGAAATAAACAATAACGAGCTTTCGAAGCTAACAAAGGGTTCATAATCATGAATACAATGAAAATACTAGAAAACTACCCATTAGATATGTGAAAAGAAAGAATATCCTAAATACTATTTACGAATAAAATGTACAGAAGGTACACGGTACACAAAGAGAGAACATGAGAGATTAAGAAAAATGATGTAATTGATCCAATAATTAATTTACTAATTTACTGATGGAAACAGGATAGAAAGTTGTACAAGATAGCAATCCGATCTGAGATTGAGAGTTATGTTATTGTTTTTAACAATAAAATATGATTCAATAATTTTACTTAATGTAAAATCCCTGCAATGGTGTATAAATGAAGCATTAAAAAAATTAGGGGTGTGTAAAGAGCTATAAATGTGATTAGAAATGCCCTCATCGGATATATTTTTCAATATATTCTTACGATGTTCTTTCAAACGAATATTTAAATCTTTACCAGTTTCACCAAAATAAGAAGACTTGAAATTATTAGCCTATACTTTACTTCGTAATTATTATTTCATAATTATTACTAAATTATTATTATTACAACTTTAAACTATTTAAAACTACTATATTTAAGTATAGCATTATTAACATGCTTACTAAACTATAAGCAATTTGCGCAATTATGCTAAAATAAATACAAATACTAAAATAATTAATCAGAAAAAACTTATCTAGAATTACTAATGAAAAAGATAGACACTTGCAATAAAATCCATAATATAATATACTAGAATCGAATCGAATAGAATATTAATTATAACAATGATAAAGTTGTAAATTTTTAAACTAGAAATAAAGTTAAATGTACTTATAAGTAATGTAAATGTACTTATCATAATGATAATTTATTCGGAATGTAAACTCTTGCTATTATAACATAAAGGAACTGAGTATCCTACATAATAGCGTAACACTCACATTTTTATATTTTAATACTAATCATAATAATAATATTTTATTTTTTTCAAATACAATTTTTTGGTTGTACATAAAATGGGAACAAGAGGCTCTTTCGAGATCTAGCTGGCTACCTCGTAGATAAAATTAGTTTTACAATAAACATTTCTTAATGTTATTACAGTATAACAATAATGTTTACAATATGATGTATATAATTACAAAGCGTTTTCATATATAAAACAGGGCCTTTAAAATAGTAAAATACTGGTACAATAATTTTATAGTTCAATCAATATTTTTATCAAAATAAATACAGCAAAAAATGTACAGTATGTTTACACAACTGGAAGGAATGTTTACACAACATAACAAATAAATGAAAATCACATGAATGAAAGGTTATAAATATCTATACTTCAGATAAAGGAACAAAAATGTATACGTACTCTACAATTGCCTTTCTGATAGAATTATCGACTCACATTATATTTAATTTATTTTGTATTTTTTTCATGTTTGCCCTAATTTATTCCCAAACGAAACTATTGTGTTGAATATGGTTGTACCTATAGTGGCCCCTCACGTAATATTGACACTGTTATGAAATTTACCTGATAATATAACGGTTGACTGTTTTTACTATAGTAACTATTGTGTCGTTATCCCCGACTGTCTCCTCAGTATATCAATCCATCGGCCTTACATGTTAGCTAGATTCTTCTGGATCTTGATGAGTATAGGTCTCAAGTTTTCCCAGCTGCGTTGATAACCTCTTTGTTTTTCTTTCTGTCTTCCAAAAGATCTCTAGCAATCTTGGGCCTATGTTTCAAATGCAGTCATACATTTCCGCTATGTCTTAGGAATTGTTCATAACTCTGATCCGTCGAGCAATCGAGAAGGTGAATGACTCCATCAGCCCGCTTTTTTGTTAATAACGTTATTTCATTATCTTTTCAGACTCTTTAAAGCGCCACTGCCGTCTTTTTATATACATAGTTATTGTCGTCTCACAATTTCTTTTTGTGATCCTCTTTCGTGCATTATGAGAGAACCAAGAAATTTGAAAGTTTTCACTTGTGTCATACTGTTTCAACTGATTGTTACAGGATCCTAGAAGTGAGATCATTTTCATTGATTCGTATTTCGTTAGACTTTTTCTCAAACATCATTAACCTTTATCAGCAAACAACATTTTCGGATCCTCTCTGGTTTCCGGCAATGTGCCTGGTATCATCCGCATATATCAAATTGATGGTCGTCTATGTGCCTACAGAGATATTATTATCGGAATCATCTAGTACCTCACATATAATAACTTCTCCATAAATATTAAAGAGATGCAGCAAAAGTATGCAACCTTGCCTAACACTTTTACCTTGTTGTAGGTGGTCAGAGTAGCTTTTACGGGTGTTTAGACATTTTCGATTTGTACATCATAAAATGTTTCATTACATGATGATATGTTTGGGAAAGCCCATTTAAGTCAAGTTTGACCACAATGTTTTATTAATTTTTCAGTATAATTTCTATCTTCTTTATGTGAGAATGATTACATTTACATCCCTTACCACGGAATACTATGCTACCTTATTCTTTCTGAGTTTTTGACACATCCTTGGATCTTCGTATTCTTGTATTCACTTCAATTTGAGCACATTTGGCGTTTATAAATTTATCTTTGCGACTGTCTAGAGAATTCCTTAGTCGACACTTTTCAAATATGACTGCTATAGAGTTCCTTTGAGAATCAGTATTTTTTCTGTTGTTTCTTTGTGCGTGGTAATGTTTCGAACGTGAATCGTGTGTTCCGTACGTTTATTTTACTATTTTTTGTACATTTAGGATGTTAAAAACAATATTTGCATTTTAATAGCACTTTTTTAACAAACAGTTGTTAGCCATGGCACAGCGCTAATAGTCAAATAAATTATGAGATAACTTTTTAATTCAGATGCAAACTCGGATATGCTTATTTTTTTCAAAAATGAGTAAAATATGCTTTCTGACTCTAAATTTCATGAAGAATTTTTATTGTGTTTGTGCAAATGTTTTGTAGTTAATTCTAAGTTTTCTTTAAAAACAGGAAAACATTTATGCTTTTTTATTGTCTATGTACAGCTCGAAACAAAAACTTGCAATTACTTTAAATTAATAAAAGAGTATATACGGTATTTTCCATTTCCCTTAAAGTTAATTTATACCTATAGTTGTTAAAGCATAACATGTATTAAAAGTAATAAAAGCTTTTGATGGAAACTTGGTGACTTTTGATATTTTTCTCAGAATTATATAATATAGCAACTATTTTGATGAAGATTTTATTGAATTACTTCCAGATTTCCCTTAAATATATTTTTCTCGCTTTCATAAAGACTTCAAAAACAAATATACTTCTTTTCTTACACTGTATTAAATAAAATATGTTTGATTTCAAAATAGTAGCCTATACATAACACAAATGTATTTAAAATAAAAGTGTAAAAGTTAACATTGCTCACAATTTAAATATGAATATATATTTACTTAATTATGTTTTTTTTTAATATCTGAAAATATGTTCCAATTTTTAATAATCTAAAATGAAAACCCATTCTGTTTTAAACTAAATGTTAATGTCAGTATTATTTTTTCCGTCGAAGAAGAATAATGCGTCCAAATTATATAAGATATTTTCTAATTAACACTTCATTAAATTATTTTTTGAAGAGTTCTTGTTGAAATTATACTAAAGATTTTTGTAGGATGATCGTTACACTGAAAAAATATTCCTTGCATTTTCTCACCTGTATACAAGAACTAACACTAACTCCACATAACCCTCGATTTTAAATTATATGCGGCTGCAGTGCAGTTATTGTAAGATTAATCAGCCTTACTAAAATTACAAAGTACTTGTTTGTTTCTTAGTATAAAAAAAGGTATTCAAAAAAGCTGTTTATTTTAATAGGATATTTTGCTCTGGTCTAATAAATAGTCTAACGGGAGGTTTTTTGGATTTAATAATCGACTTTTACTAAATGCATTTATAATTGCTATATATTTCATTGTATTGGTAAACGAGTGTGGATTTTTCCTTATTTGTCTATTTTGTCTATATTTTCAGGTACTCAGCATATAGTATTCTGTAGAACTGAACTCAATCAGTTGATCATTTTAATATATCATTTGTCAATAAACAACTTGATCTTGACCTCTTAGAGTGAATTTGACGTCTAATTTAAACTCCAATTATTATCAATGAATTTTAATGTGAAACATGAACCTCATATGGGACACAATATATACCACTGAAAATATGAACCGATATGGGACACAATATATACCACTGAAAACATGAACCTATATGGGACACAATATATACCACTGAAAATATCAACTACAAATATATATAACTAACACAATATTATATAACACCGAAAATATTGAAACTTTAAGTTATTTTCCCATCACAAGCAATGCAAACAACGGGCAAAACAAAAATAACAGTGACAAGTGATTTCAATTATTTTTTTTACTAACATGTGCACTTAGATGCTATATGTAAACATGCTTTTTGAAATAGGACAATTGGGTAGTGATTTGGAGGCGATAAAGTCAGTGGAATAGATTCATGAAGAGAAGAATTCGCATTAAAATTGCGTAGATTATTCAAAAATGAATAATAAACGTAACACATAGAACACAGTTAGCTATAACAAATAATTGTTTTAAAAACGTTCTAAATATTTTCATGATATCGTACAAATTTAACATTTCAATTGATTTTAAATATATAGCACTATTTAGAATCGAAAATATTTTATTTTGTATAAATCTTAAAACGAAATTCCTGTATGGATAGTATTAGTGTCTGTATATCTTTATATCTAGTATATTCTATATTTTATTACTGTACCAAACCATAAGTAAAATGGAATATATACGCAATTAATTAAATCTGTATTAATATATAATCATACGTATTTTATAAATTGTGAATTTGAAACAAAAACTCATTCAATTTCTAAATTTAAATAAAACACATCACCGATCTGAGCACTCATTCCGTTTTTCTTTTATCAACAGATAGATCAACTGGTCTGATATATATCTTTCAAGATACAAGATGTCTGTTGGTAGGAAACTTTTTTTTACTTTGTTTATTTATCTTAAAAAAGTAAGTTTTTTGTTTGATATGTTAGTCAAATTTATTATAAATGTAATGTATTTTATACTGTTCTGTTCTGTAGAACTTTACACATCTTATTGCATTTATTTTAACTATTCTTGTTTGAGAAAATGTGCCGGTAATTAGTATGTAGATGTTTATGTATATATTTGTGGTAGAAATTATGTTTATGGAACTTAAGTAATTTGTTTTTCTATAAATTTATTTAATGTGTGCATATGTATATTCTCGTAATATATTTTTAAATAATTGTAATATATATATGTATATATATATAACTCTTTTTTCTCAATTATAATAATTATATGTAAATCAACAAAAGTAATGAATAATTTCCCCAACGACTTGTAAAGACATTTAAAGAAATGGTACAGTTCAAATTTGACTTTAACCCTTTAAACCCGGGTATCAAATAAAAAATTGTTCAATGGATAGTTTTTTAGATAACAAAGTTCAATGCAGATAAATTTTAATACTTCATTTGAAGATTTTCTGTTTATTATGAAATAATCTTTAATAGTGAAATAGGATCCCACGTTTGTTTGTGTCTAATATCATATTTCGTCATCATAATTTGTATAGACTGTTTAATAATTTAGAAAATTTCAATAACCCTGTCATTTTAACTAGCCGATCTTTGTCAATATTTCCTTGAAAAATAATAGAACATTAGTTTTGTTTAGTCCACTGCTTATGTCTATAATACAAATCATTCACCGACGACCGGTACTAATTGTGAAACTTCTGCTTGCATGATGCTGACAGCATATGGTAATGAAGTTGGCTGATATTAAAATGACATGAGTTTGAAATATTTAAGTTTTACAAGTTAACTACTTAATAAGGATGTCTTCCTTAATTCATAAATTCATTGAATTATCTTTCCCGTATAGATTACACCGAAATATAGATTATCGTGCGTATTTACCACAAATATTTTAATGAAAAAATGTATTATCATGTTAAAAAAATAACAAATTTGTAAAATTAAACATTTTAATATAGTAGATGTTAGGAATGACGCTGTGGGTTACATGGAACTGCTAGCGTTACAAAGATAAACCACTATATAAACGATTAAAAATCGTCAATATATAGCTATACATATTCGGCATTTTGCCATAATCATATTTTTTAATGATAGTTATAACGAAATATATTGTGTAAGTATTAAAAAAATTATAATATTTTAAAATGTTAAACAATTTAAAAGATACTATATATAGATCTGAACAGGTGCATAGATATTTAGAAATGGTTTATCGTACACTGGACACAAAACAGAAATATTTACACCTGCGGATTAGTGCCAATTTTTACGTTATTTTTAAACATTATTTATTAATTTTTTTATTTAAATTTTATTCACTTATATTTTTCATAAAAAAATTAAAAACCTTATCAACATTTAGGACCGCTAAATTTGTGGTCTGAGGGCCTCTAGGCCCCCCCCCCCCCGAAAGCCCCATGATTAATCTGTATTGAATATTTAAGTTTAAAAACCAACTCGTCCAATTGTAAGGTTACTGATTAACGTGATAAATTTATTTTAAAATCTACCTAAATAAGATGCATGTCTTCTACTTCATTTTATACCATTTATGGAATTAGCTATGTATTTCAATTTTAAACGTAAATATAATTATATTTTACTATCTTAAACATAAACAATTCAAATGGATAATTATAATTTAATAACCATTTAATATTAATAGAATAACTCGTTTTTAATTAAATAATATAGAGGATATTATATTTATGCAGACCTAGAGGTTATAAAATCAAAATGATAAAACAAATATTATTTTTTATTGTAATTTTATGTTGTTTGTTTATCTTCTTACTATTTGTTAACATCTTTCCTTTTCAAATTAATGAAATAATAGTTACTATAATCAAAACATATAAATTTTATATAGAGCAAAAAGTTTGCAGGTTGAAAATTTACTTTTTACTTTTTTTCATGAGAATTTATTTTGCTTTATTTGAAGAGATGAAAGTAGAAATCTTTTAAAATCTTTGATAAAAATTGTCATTAACGTTTGAAAGGAACACATTCAATAATAAGACTGCCTGAGGGTACAAGATGGATAGTAATGTATAATACATTAAGATCGACGCAATTGATTAAATAAAAACACATTTGTAAAATATTAGCTTAACAAAGTGTATACTCAGATTATATAGTGTATATTTATACTTTTTAAGGTGAACATAATCATTGTTAAAATGGAATATCAAGCAACTCGGAAATAAAAAGTAAAATATATAATATGAACTTGCTAATGTAATAAAACAACAAATATTTGCTATATTATGAAGTTCTAACAAAACAACATCAAAATATGTGTTTAGACTAAATAACTGTTGAAGACTTTAACACAATCAAACGCGTAATGAAACAAAATGTTGAAACAAAATTATTTCTGCTTCAAAGTGTTAATTGGATAATATACCGCCATATATCTAATTAGGGCTCCCTTAAATTGAACCAAATTTTTGCACATTATGAAGTTTATGAATGTATGAGTTTCGGAGTTAATAACTTAATGTTGAGAGAGTTATAGCTGATTGTTATGGATAAAAAAGTCTCATGGGAAAATATTCAATATTACAAAGTCAAAATAACCGAACAACTCTAATTAGCCTTAATCGCACTATATTTTTACTAATTTATTTAATAGTAAATTTTCGTTTTGTTTATAAAAATATTGGTAAAACTTTTGAAAATTTTATCTGTGAAACTAACATGAAATAATATTATATAGACAATTAATTACAAAATATTGTTCAATGGTTTTAATAAATAACTATTTATTTATTTATTTAGGAAATTATTATTTCAGAAATTATTATTTAATATATAGTAGATAGATTACTTCGTTAATTTTTTACAAATATATTGGTTATTATAAAATGTTAAGAAATATAACTAAGTTAGATAGCCAGGTCTATATCTGTCGGATTTATCTCAAAAGTTATCAAATTATAAAATAAAATTGTTTCAGGATATTTCTAATTTCGAGACACCATTTTTGAATTTTAGTTAATTTTTATAGTTTTAAACTTAAATTTTTATTTTTTATTTCGCTCTCAAAAAAAAGCTTAATAATTTTTTTTTCGTAACAGTATAGTTAATTTAAATGTTATTTTGTTCGGGATAACGTATAGAGGTGAAATATGTTTTGTAACATAAAAGGGAGAAAACAATAAATAGTAAAGTACTATTCTATATTAATAACAGAATATTTCAACCTACATTACGTGCATTTAATTCCAGGAAAGTATCTTGCAATTTTTCTCTTTAGAAATGGAACGTTTAAAAATGTTTAAATTGTGATTCAATAATTACGGATAAAAATCGAAACCAATGTCAACTTCCCCTTGTAGGCCTACTATATAATAAGAAACTATACAAAGACTCTATAAAGTCTCTCTATATATAGTTTTTTTGTACCATGTGCAATATTAGTGTCCCCGAGATCATGTTATATACTATAATCACTTTTCCGGTTTCATTTGGAATTAAGTCATTTTTGGCCTGAACTATCCAACCAACGTTCGTCTTTTACGTTAATAGCACTTTAACAAGGCATACTAGAATTAAGAATCGACTCGTATAGTTCTTATATAGAGATTAAGCTTTTATAAGTAGCAAGATTGTTTCAAAAGAAACGTTTGCCAAATTTATATTTCACAAACTGGAAAACACCCTGACTATTGACAAATATAATCTAAAGAGCTGCGCGTTTTGGTTTATTTTGAGTGAATGCAATATTGTACGTTTTATACAATTATTAATTTCATGCGAATTAGCTTCATTTTTTAAAGTAAAAGCCCGGGTCGCTGAATAAATGATAAATTTTCAACAATAGCCGTATGGTAACCCTCCTGGAACCTATCCATTAAGTCTGCTGGACACCGGAGTTTTTCATTGGAGTCATTACAAACCTACAATGCTTTGGCAACATTTGACGACAATACCAGGCAACATTCAAAGCCTCCATACGATCTTAAACATACATACATACATACATACAAACAAACAATCTCTGTGTATCATTATCAAAAAAATCATACAAATTTAATATTGACCCACTAAATTTAATACATATATAATATATAATTTAGTGGAAAACTTGTCCATATTAAATTCAAGTATTTTCAAAAGAGGGCTACTATTCTAAGTCTGTTAAATAATTATTTTTTAACAATATGAGGTGTTTTTAAAGTTATCTTTATTAATTAAACAATTAAAGGTAATTGTGTATATTTGCACTATATAAGTACCTACAATATGAAATTGGAACATATTGTGATATGCCACTAAATACATATAAAATACACAAACATTTAAAAAGAATACTTTTTTGATTATTTATAATAACTATTTGCAATATGTAGTCATAAAGAGGTACGATTGTTATCACAGTTGTATAGTCGCTATCACGACACCTCCTTATAATATATGGATCGAATGAATTCATACATTTTAATCTACATTCATTATGTCTATAATTGGTGTTTTTTCTGTGTTTTTATGTTCTCTTTTTAATTTCACTTGATTTTATCAGAAACTATACACTACCGATTTATATATTTTTGTTTTCATAGTCTTAAAATATCTATTTGAGTAAGAAAATATAAAAATTTAGTTTTAGCAGTTTTTTCACTAAATTGATCTATTAAAATATTGATTGTTTTGTAAATGATTGAATTTCTATATTTTTCTGCTAACTACGTACACAGTCGAGTGTCATAATTTAGATGTTTAAGTATAATAAATAGTTGTCTAAACATACATGAATCTAGTATTATAATTTATTTTCAACTTCAGATTCAGTCGGCTTTTTTAGTCCACGGCCCCTATATTTTGGACAGATAATATTGTTTTGCTATATAATATCATTTTATAAAATTCTAAGAAATCTAATTACATTAATAACTTCTTTTTAAAATCTTTTAATGTCCCAATATATTTAAAATTTATTCTTCTTAAAATGGTGCTTTTATAAACGAAAATGCGAAATTAGCAACTTTTGATATACAACTTTCAAAATAATTGTAAGCAGTACAATTTAAAAAATGAATAAAAGTTATCAAAATTATGGAAATATGACTTTAGCGAAATTTTCAATGAATATATTTACAACATTAAATATTTGCATCTCGGCTAATTCAACAAATTCAACAAAATTCTACCCAAAACACACAGAACCGACTCACTTTGTGGTGGTTCGAGTTAAATTAGAATTCGAATTAGTTGTAATTGATTTTATTTAACTGAACAAGATATACAATAACTGATGTTTACGTGATTGGACGGTGGTTTTGGACTGATGATTTCAGGAATGTGAAGGTTTTGCAAAGTCAGAAACATACAATAATAGTAAATGAACACATTCTATTTGATTCTTAAACACCACCAAAAAACAATTAAAAATTCTAAATATTAAAGAAGAACCAGAAATTATCAATACGACTGTCAAAAAGAATCATAATATTATCAGGTTGGTTTAAAGGTAAAAGCAGCATTCGCGACTAAACTCCAGAAAGGTCAAACAAAAGGAATGAGGTATCATCAAATTAAAAATATTATTTATAAAAATTATTTACAATCAAAGATATCTTGTAGTCTAATGTAGGCATATGTAAAACAGGCCTGGAGTGATAAGATTGCAAGTCAAACCTGTGGGTTTAAAAGACAGTCTGTGAAATGAAAAAAAAGCAAATAAATAATTGGGACAGGTTGGATCGTAAATAAAACACGTGTAACAAATTATATTTATAATACAACATAAAAGAAAATATGACTAAACAATGGTGCGGTACGTTGGACCCTCTTTGGACCCTCAGCGGCAGTTTATCGGTTTATGTGCGTATAGCCATCACTATTCCCAGAGAATTGGAGCCTCAGAGGGCGCTGGATGCGAACAACCCTCCTTTAAAACTGAAGTGCCCTTTCTATAATTAAAGTTGTGCCTTATTAGAACAAATTCTAAAGGTGTTACAAAATGCAGTTCTCTTTAATATCTCATTACTCATTTCATTTATAGTCTAAAATTGTCCTTTTGAGCATTAAATTCTATCTTTAAGAAGGTAAAAAGGAACTATTCCTAAATTATTTAATTTCCCATATAATATATTTATGGATTTAACGTATTCTCTTTTTTGAACAATCAGTGTCCTTTTAATTTAATCCTGCATTAGACCATGTTATTTATAGCAGATATTTATAATTTATTAAAGATAGATGTGAATTTCTAATATAAATACAGCATGGAATGAAACTCGATGTACGTCAGAGCAGTAAAGGCCACCTCTTTTATCTGAGATATTCCTCTGTAATTTTTCTGTATTTAGAAACATTTACCAACGATTTCAAAACTCATAATGAAGTGGTAAAAAGGGGGTACAATAATACAGAATGACAGAAGAAAAATAGTTTTAGAGAGTTAACATGTTTAAAAAATAGTTTATAGAAAAGAAAGAAAGTAACATAATGAAGAGAAGGAATGAAGAATAACATGAGTCTTACGCAGATGTGGAATTAGGAGACTAACGTCATTCGACAACGACATTCCTCGAGCTTCAACCGAGCATGGAGTTGTGGAGGTTACAGCTTGGAGCTTGCCCTGGTTGCTTATACCAGTGGATCGACTTGGGTGGATGTGGGCTTCCAGGCTCTGTGGTTCTCCTGAAGTAGCGATTTTTTTGGACAATTGTTTCTGCTGCAAGAGACGACGGGCTTCCAGGGGGGTGTTTGCGGTGCCGGCAGATAGTACGTGCTGCGTGATTGAGACCTTTATCAAAGCGGTCAAGGGAACTTTTCGCAGCATCTGCCTAGAGTTCGTCGCAGTAGTCCCATATTGGAAAAACGAGAGTTGAGCAAGGATTTTTAGAGTGGAATTTCCCAAGTATCGAGAGTAACGTCGGATCTAATTTATCCTCACTCTCGGTTTCTTTGCGACACCAGATAGATGGTCTTTTCATTTTAGATATTCGGTGAAGATAACTTAGAGAAGGTAAATAGTTTTGGAGAAATTACCTTATTTCCAAGTTTCAGGTTAAATTGGTTGGTAAAGTTGGTCGTGATAATGGCCTGAGTATTGTCAGGGTTAATTGACAGAGAATTGTTTGAGGCGTATGCAGAAAATTGAGATAATGCATTGGTTGAAGTCTTTGATAACTTTTCCACTGAATATGACGAGCATACTAGAGTGGTTTTAGTTATTATGTTATAAAAAACAATGTCAGATATAGTGGAATTGAAATGTTTGAAAGCCTTAAGAAAGCCTTAAGAAAAAACTATAGACTGAAAGTAGTATGAGAGTGCGCGGTCTAGTTCATCCCCCCCCGAAACCGAAATTAAATTTTAAAATAAAAAATGAGTCACCCCCCCACAAATGTAAAATGATTTTGAATTTTTGCTATGGCTTCCTATTGGCCGATTTAAACAAGGTCAAGGTCGTTTCCAACTAATTGAAGGTCACATAGTTCGATTTTGCTAATTAGAAGTTGATTAGAGGTACACTATTGGTAGTAATCGATCATTCAAGTACAATT
>JAUZND010000270.1:3908-14266 GCA_034780555.1 Coelogynopora nodosa | reverse complement strand
GTGAAATTTTGGACTATGACTATCATTTCCATCCAGTAAATACATATTGTACGGCTACTATGGTACCGCCCTGCAGGTAGTCATCCTTACCTCTTTTTATCTATACATTTACACTCTTATTATATTTTATCTATCTATCATTTTGATCTATAGTGACTATAGATGGATCCTCATATTGTAGGTACTATAGTTATTTATCTATCTATATATCTATCTAATAATTATAGTAAAATTTAATTTGTAAATAACATAGTAAATCCAAATATATACAATATATTATTACATTTATAAATAATTGTAGATATAATTTTAGATATAGGCCTATAGCCTAACTTTCATAATCAAATTATATTTTCAATTTATTGAAATTTTGCGCCTTTTTGGTTATGAGCCCCCCCAAAATTAAATACATGCCTACGGCCCTGATAACGAGCTAAAATGGGGTGTTAATGAGTAACTAAATAGCGAGTATAAATAAACGAGTAAGAAATAAATTATATCAAAATATTATGTCACTACAATATTCAAGCCTGTTAAATTTACTACTATTTGATTAGTTGCAAGTATTGATTTTTCTGGCCAATTAAAATTTAGTACCGACGAAACCAACGGGTAATCATCTATTTTTGGATTATTCATCGCAATAGTATTAGCCATAGAGTAATAACAGTAATAACTCTAAGAGTATTAGCGATGTCACCTATTGTATTTTAGCGATTTAAGCGACATTGTATTTATGAAACGAAATAATAGCGATATGTTAAACACTTTGCAATATCGCTAAGCATTTAGCGATATTGCAAAGTTTGCAACATTACTTTTATGAAACACCCTTCATAACTGACTTCATTGCTATTCTCGTCAAAGGTGAAGCGAATATTGTTATCCTTGTCATCTGCTAAAAGTGTATTGTTGAGAGTTTATACAAGTCGTTGAGTAGTTTGATAGTAGCCCTCGTGGACAGTGATACACTTTTATATTCTATAATCCTTGTCAACTGACTGTTTTACAGTGATGCTAATTTCAAGGGGTGCAATTAGAAGTGTTCCCAGAGGATTTAGAAAGAGTAGGTGGGTGATGGGATCTTTTTCCAGTCTGCTGAACAGCTTGACTATCCCCTTCCGTCTCTTCTCGTTGTTGTAGTAGTGTAGTAGTGGTTTTTGTTGACCACAAGTTGAAGCGTCGTTGTTGTACTCCATAATAAAAGGTTCATCGCTCTCTGCTTTCTTGTAATATTTTTAACGATTATCACTAATGAAACCCAACGTATGGGTTGTGTAGGTACTCGGCTTAAGTATACTGACTGAACTATTATTAATAGTGATTAAAAAATTTTATTGGGGAAGTTTTGGTCTCCGAGGGTGAAGTTTCGGTTACATGGAGTAAGATTGGGTTTCGCTTTCAGGGTGGGGAGTTTCGGTTTCGGTTTCAGAGAAGTGCATTATAATGACCTCGTCCCCTAATACTTATAGTATTAAAATTCATATTAAAAAAAAACAAGATCAATATCTAAAATCAGTTCTAAAACCAGTTTTTATAGGTAACTACCACTTGAAGTCTTTAAATAATCTTGAATATTAGGTGTTACTATGTCATTAATAATCTGTTAATAAATAAAAGTACGAAACGGAATATAAGAATTAAAAAGAATGAACTCAATGGAAAGAAATAAATCCGATTAAAAAAGATATAAACAGTTTTAAACTTATTGACAGCAATATATAATTGCTGTTGAGTATTACTAAACATTTTAATAACTAGTTTTGGTAAATCAGTGTTACTCTTTCGAGAGGCAGGTTGGTATATATGGTTCCGAAATTAAAATTTGTAAAATTCACAGCGACATATGCCTTTCATTTTATTAGAAAATTCCAAAAAAATTTCAATACTCCAGTAGTGGGAATGAAGCCACTACATAAATAAATAGATTGACAATATTTTGAATGAGATTTCACCACAGATTTCAAAGTATGTGGATTTTACACGTTGAAGTGTTAAACAATCCTATCATAACGATATTTAGCATGTTATAAATACGATATGTCTATTATTTTTAGTCATATAAATTTTTTAATCAAAAACTAATTAATACACTCATATTGCAACTTCAATACACCATTCCAAAAAGATTTGCTAAATTCTCGTAATCGTATTTACAATATGATCATTTCTTCTCCGATATTTGAATTAACATTCCAAAGTTCATTGTACTGGCGATTCCATATATATATCCGTAATATACAAATATTATTATAAAACAGTAAACAAATGTTTGGTTTTTATTATTTTAATTATTTCAATATAACGTTTCGCAGCGTAAACATATTGTATTATATTATCGTTATTTCAGGGGCTTGTCAAACCTATTCAATCACAATTCAGTATTATAGAAAATATAATATACTATAATGCATATATATATTGCTTTTACATATTGTATATATATATTATTCTGAAGTATGATTATACTAAACTTAAAATCAAATGCGTAAAATATTACAACCTTGAGAGGCTTTGAATCCTCTGGAAGACGACTTATTGCCTGAATCCATAAACTGTGGGGCGGATTTGGCGGGACAATTTTGTGCCACTTGAAGATGGGCGGGAACACTAGGGTGCAGGAATCGACTCCTCCGTCGTCGGCACATAGGGCATCTACGGTCGGCCGGTGGTCAAATATCGAGACAGCTGCGGGAATCTTGTCATAGCTGAACGGGCCCTCCCGGTCCATGTCGATGACGAGCATTAGGTCGAAGGGATGGGCTGCGTCCGCTTTCACTACCCGATCCAAGTAAATGTTTCGTATAGAAGCCATTTTGATAACTGTTGCCGCCCATCCAGCCTTATCTGTTTTAAAACATGAATGCAGATTTGTAATGTGAAACAACCATCGATGTAAGCATTCATTTAGGCGGGGTCGAACGGTCTTTCATTCAAACATGTGAAAATATCCAAAAATGATCAAATCGGTCCCCGGGCGAACCAAGGATACGGGACCCTATGTCTGAAACTTACCAATATGGTAGTAATCATCTAAAGCTACTTCCATGCCAAATAATGGCTCAATAAGAATTTACCAGGTTAAGCTCTGAGCGCAATTAAGTAAGGATAAATTCAAAGATTAGAGTAAAATACCGTTAACATATTATTCCGAACTATTTTTGCCGTAAAAAGTCATGATCTTTAATTTACAGACCAGTGCGACTGAATGACCGCAACCCATTTAAGAACATAATATAACATGATAGTGTACATATATCTTTAAAATAGAACTTTTATCTTTTTTGTAAAATGACAAAATCGTGTGAAAATTGATGTAACGGCTTAAATTAAGCATTCGGCATTAAATGCAATTGAAATTTGATGCTTCGCAATGTCGGAAACGCGGTCGTCGATCCTGAAGACGCGGCAAATATCGGAAACCCACAATATCGTGTATGTGTGTCTTGTTAATGCTCCAACACATATAATTATTCCTTATGGCCACAACACTGTGTGTTCAGGTTGCATCCATTAATTAATTACCATTTCAGCCCATTGTCTAAATTGTAGAGGACCAATATCCAGAGTGTATCAAGTGATTACATAGTTCGAATTGCATTGAAAACCTTAAAATATATTGTACATTTTATGATTGAGCAACCTTTGCTTTATTCATATAACGAATGTTAATAATCTATACACAAATAAATACAATATGTTGTGTATATTTACCAACAGTCATTATTTATATTCACGAAAGTAACTAGGTTTATCACTTAACAATTAATTTTTTTTCAATTGTATCGCTCAATAGAAAAATTAAATAATTAGTTAATTTTGTAGGATTGTAAATAAAAAATTATTTTTTTAATATTTAATTGAATAAATAGAATTATTAATTATTAAACATCAATTTTCCTCTATTACTGAATTTTATTAATGATAATTATTTTTTTCAATTTATGCTTATTTTGTTTATTTTTTTATCGATTAAATGTGTTTTTAATAATCCGAATTATTGTAGATTATTTATATTAAATACTTCAATGTGAAATAGCATTTGTATTTGATGACCGCTTTTGTTTTATTAAAATTATCTAGATCAATATTTGGAACAATTATAATGTATTATAGTATATATCTGGCTTGATATTTAAAGTATACAAAATGGCTATACAATTAAAAGGTAAAAACAACGTTAATAACTAATGCTTACTTCTGTTGTTTGATTTAGATAAATTCATTTTGCATGGTTCCCTGACATTCTCTCCGCAGCCCAATATAGTCAGACGCTTATTCAGGTCACGCCAACTGAACAGCTTCTCCCGTGTGTTGTCACGCGAATCATCCTCAACTATGAATACTTCATAACTGCCGAAATAATTGCCTATTTTCTCCACTTGAATTCTCACTTTGTGAACGTATGCTCCAATATCTCTGATGGTAGCACAGATAGCAACCCGTAGACTCTTCGCAAACGCCACACTTTTATCTGGTGTGGGTGCCGTGTAGTTGAGGAATACTTTGCCCTTCTCCACAAAATGTTCAGGTTGGGTGAATGGAAGGACGTAAAAGTTACCGTCATTTTCTTTAGGATACTCCGGGTCGCATTTGGGAGTTATTGGCTTGGGGCATTTTTCGCAGTTAGGAAAAGTAGGTAATGGGCATGCTTTAGGAGGACATGTTAGGCGATTTGCGTAAATCGTTTGATTCCAATATTGCAAGAAGACATAAAGGAACAAAAGTACGAAAATGATTAATAGAATTATTTTCGCTTTGGAGTATAACGGCATCGTATATAGAGGTCGCAACAAGTATGGCATGTGATGAATGAAATAAAGTATATCACCTACAAAATTTTTTCAATAATTTGTTTTTATTGGTCGGATGGCTCTAGCTCTATTCTCAAATCTCGTTATAGATTCTATGCTCAGTTACTCGTGTTGAGTCTAAGTGTATATGTAATGCCTGGCTATATTTTAATAATATGTATTTACATTAGTATAATATTATTCAGATGTTTATTACATACATTCCAATGAGCGCGACGTCGCGCGAAGAAATCAATGTTTTAATACAAACACTATAATAACTGATGAAACATCATACAGGGAAGATTGAGAGAAAGCACCTCAGTAACACAGACTGTATGCATTGGTCTTGAACAAACAATAGCTACATGCTTACTTATCTCCGCAATCTATACATGACACCGGGCTAAAGTAGTTAACCAGATATAGTGCGTATTCTGTTCATATAGATAGACATTTCTCTTTAGAGCCATATTGTATTTCTGCCATTCAACATATTTGGACTTATTGGTACCAGTTTGAGCAACCAAGGTTCTTATACATTTTTTGAAATTAGGAGGGTAAGAACAATACGCGATGTACCTTTCGTTCATTCAGAGATTATCTTGTTCTGATAATACAGTGCAAGAACAAACACATTAGTGTCTACACTGCTGAGGTTGATGCAATTTGTGCATGTAGCATCAGCCTTGTTGTTGCATGTAGCATTACCCGCTATGTTGATGTACTGGATTTGGCAATCTCCCGTTACCATCCTCTCTGGATTCTTCACAGACACCTCCTGGTACACATCGTAGACACAATATATGGACAAACACCTAGCACCTTCTTCGAAGAGAATTTTCAATGACACTTCCACTATCTCAGTGAATGTTTTCTCATCGCCAGAAAGTTTATTGATGATCATAATACTATCAATGAAGGATTCTGTCAAAGCTAGGACTATGTTGGTGACTGAAGCCGTTTTCTCAAATGCTTTCCCCAAAGCGGATTCGTAGGTCTTCTTCAGGGTGCCACATCAGCATTGGCCAATGCCCAAGGTAGAGGACCAAGGGTAAAGGAAAGTACACCCTTCATATTAACTTCTCTGTTTTGGGCCAGAACAATAATGTTTACAAATAGATTCCGGTTTGCCTTCATTGGGATGATGGTCCCAATGGTTATCACTATGATTCCTTTGACTAAAATGAAGAAGGTCCTCAATTTTTGCTGGGCGATGGAATAATGTAATATTTTCGGCGAATAATCTGTCAACAGCCTTTCAAAATTTGCTTGTGCAGCTTCCCGAGAGAATGAGCATCAAGCAAATCACTTTTAACGTCATCTGCATCCTTAATGCTACTGAATATTCATGAGTTCTTGCGATAGACCACAGGGATTGACCCATGTGCTTTCCAAAATAGTGTACATGGTATTCACACACTCCTCGTCTTTACTTATGAGCCTGAGTTGAAGGTCTGGATGTGTAGATATGGTTCCAGACATTTCCATCATATTTTTATCTAAGTTACACATTCACTGCAGTATTCAGACGTGATATAGTACCGCTTCATCCGCTATAGTACCGCTTGGTGGTACCAAGGCTGAATCCCTTGGTACCACCAGCAGTTTGGCTGTCCCTATTGACAGTTTTCTCGATCGTCTGACCAACTGGAATACGTCCAAATGTATTGGTTTCTCCCCTCTGAACTCTGTATCCACCACTCTTCAAGAATGTGTATGCATCTGTATATTTGTCTTTGACATTCATAATCTGGGCTATATAGACAGGCAAATGACGAGCAAAATTAACCTTGTCACACACAAAACACAACGGAATCATTCCAGATATTTCGCCTGATGAAGTTTCCCGTTCCTTTCACGTGATGCTCTGATAGTTTCCAGCTATATTTCGAACATGTCGATGTAAGACATCCAGTACTGCGAGAAGGTACCATTTTCAAATCAAAGAAAAAATAGTTACTTCTTCCATATAGTAAGAAGTAACATTTCACCACCCGGGATTTTTTCCAATAACTCTTGGTTGAGGTTTTGAATAAGTTGTTCAACATCTGCATTCAGCGTTGTAGAATACTCTAATTGCTCATTTTTTATCCATTTCCAAAAACCGCTAAATATCAATCACAACATTGCTTCATAAACAATCTTGTGCAGTCGCAATCCACGATTGTACTGTTTTCCTGCAAAGGCACTTGCTGTGGATCCATCTGCAATAAGTGCAGATTCAGGGCAGAGATCCTTCAGGGCGCCATCTTGAAAATGTTCACCCAATTTTGAAAGAAAGCAGAAGATGGTATGGAAGATGCTCAGGCGCATTACAATCTTGGAGTTCTTGTCAGCGTCGCCCCTAGTGGCCTTTGCATATCTGTGCAGAACTTATATTATATTCAGGGATTTTTCCAAGATCTCCAAGCGAGAAAGTGGTTTTTGCAAACTTAAGTTTCCTCGAGCAAAATATTCTCTTTTGAACAACATTATAGGAGTTTTGTTATTTATTTATTTTTACTTTCTTATCACAAATAAGCCTACTTTGTAGTTAAAAGGTTGCTTTCTGATTTCTTTCTGATTCTCCTTCCGAGATTCAATAGGAGAGCGATCGCCTATATTACAAATTATGCATCAATTGTATAGAAATTACAGTTATTTATTCATAACTACAAACTTCATAACTCTTAACAGCTACTTTTCTCAGAGGGCATTTATGACATATTTAGTCCAAGACCTTCCAAATGATGTATAATAACCTAGGTTGCTGATACTGGTACCACGGACTCCCATTGGCAGAAGCACTAATAATTATTAATAGCACGTGGTAATTGATGCGACAGAACATTTGTTCAAATAAAACAAATAATATAGTCGAAAATATTGCCCAAAAAATATTGCAAGATTGCGAAATTTTATCATTTGAAAGATCACATTGAGATACATAGAGATTTGAATCTTATATTGATCTATTGTTGTTCAAGATTACTAACTTCTTACTAGAAAACTTTTGTAAAATAATGTTTTTAAAACTGATAGCTGTAAACTAGTTAATGTAGTGAAACAGTTTTAGATATACAGGCAATAAATGATATATTATAGACAACTTACGCATGTTAAAATCGTTTGAATATATATATATAAACTCTTAAAATCCATTGAACGAAAAATATTTTATACTACTATTTTGTTATCCATTTACATGAAATTTATTAAATTAAAACGATTTTCTATTGATGAAAATTTCCAACGCGATGTATATGAAATCATGAGTGAAATCTTCCTACTCTATGGGAAACTTATGAAACATTTAGAAACATTGTGTTATAATATCGATTAATTATTATTGATTTGTTAAATACATCATATTTGGTAGGGTTTGCTACGTGGAGGGGGGTATTTTACCCGCCTCTGAAAAAACATACTACCTATCATTTGATTAAGCTGAAATTTGGTATACAGAAACATTCTAAAGACTTGTCGAGCTATTTTTATTTTCAAAAATTTGCATCGATTGGTATTATTTTTATGACCTGATTACATCATAAACTCCAGGTAGGAAAACTATAGGAAAATAACCATATGCTATTTATTGAGCCATATATGCTATAACTTTTGATCAATGCAACCAATTGACTTGATTCTTTCTGCATCTGTATTTGATCTATATTTGTTGATGTATTTTAATAATTATATTACTTATATAAATAAGCTATAAGTAGTACAGTATAATTTGCTATTTTAGTATTATTTCAAATTGCTTGGTATTGTAATTAATAAATTTATGATTCAAGATAAATGTATATAATTTATGATTAACTTATTTTTCTATTAATGTTACGAGTTTCCGCTCCTAATATCATCGGCAAGTATGAAAACCCAAGGGGTGGTTATATAAAATAGTTCAATAATAAGCCATTTTTTGTGGTATGTAAAAATATTCGAAATTATATTTGTTATAGTTTTTAGTTGGATAAAAGTAATTTAGTCACTGAGTAAAAAAAAACTTCATTTCTTTGAAAAAATAATTGGCCACAACCCATCCCCCACCCCTCCACCTACAAAGGGTTAATAAAATATGCTTTTTTGTCCGTGTTCTGAGATTAGAAAGTCGGAAATCGACTTATCAATTAATGAATTTATTATCATTTATTAATTTATTAATTGCGTATCATGTTTGAAGTCAGAAAAAGGTGAATGCGTAGAATTTGTCGAATGCGAAAACAACAGTCCCATTTTAAATGAAATTTTAAAAAGGTTTTTTTTCTCCTATATAAATCGAACCTCGCGTAAAACCATATCCAATCACATAAGAAAAGCTACACATTTATCGGTGTATTAAGGTTCATAGAATTCATGGTTCAAATTTCAGCGCGATCGTTTGCCCGGACTAACTCTCGCTCTCACTCGCTCACACACGCCCGCACTAACTCTCGCTCTCACTCGCTCACACACGCCCGCACTCACTCGCTTAATTTTACTTAAGGTAAGATTTTTCCAAGTTGCCAAACAAACAAAATTTCTGATTTTATTTTTGACAACCTTCTGCAAAAAATTAATCTACATCTTTTAATGTTTTAATAAATTCGGTGCTGGAAAACAAAGGCTCCGGAAGGGGGAGTTAGAGGGGAAGGTTTATATATGACGAATTTCTACAGTTACAAATAAGCAAAATTATATAAAAATAGAATTTCTAAAATTTCTAAATGGTTTTTAAATGGTGGTTGAAACAAAATCGGAGGTAACTTATCAAAACACTAAAATTGTTGTAGTAAAAAGGTATTTTTTTTAAACAGAGGAATTAAGGTTAGAACTTTATTATATAGGTTTAAGCGGGAAATGTTTTACGTGTAAAAGTATTTTCAAATTATGAATAAAACTGTTTTTTGATACATATCATGTTCAGCTAAGATAGTGTGTTCTTTTTTCTAGTTAAGAAAACATAACAACAACAAGCCGAGATACCAACATTATTTGCGGCAAATCAACTTTTCAGCAGATTGTTATTTTATAATTATATTAATTTTTTATTATAGTATTCTATATTCGATATTATAGAAACTTTAACAACTTTTGATTACTAATCTTTAGAAGCTACGTAAAAACCAATTTGTGGTTTAACCTATTGTATATAACCTATAATACATTGAACTCAAATACATATTTGGAAAAGAAGTAGCATACATATAAAGAGTTAATGCCTTTGGATTGGAAAAGTTTCAATATCGAAATTTTGAAATTCAATAATTAGCAAGTCTCCTTGTTATAAAAACAAAGTATATTTCACTACTCCAACATAATATTGTATAAACAAGGTTTATAGTTCTAAAGTTGGACTCGAGTGTGTATCCATGGTAATCCGATCCATATGTAAACTGCACCCCGTCACACAAAACAAATCAGAACCTACCTGTGAACTGTATTTGTATTAACTGAATATCCCACACGAACCTTTCTGAAAAATTCTTCGCATGCGTGCTTACAGAGCAACATGAAACGTTTTGTGCTTACAGAGCAACATGAAACGTTTTGTGCTTACAGAGCAACATGAAACGTTTTGTGCTTACAGAGCAACATGAA
>JAUZND010000269.1:0-14267 GCA_034780555.1 Coelogynopora nodosa | reverse complement strand
GACACTTGCATAGCGTATTGGTGTTTCTTAGACCTTCCACAGTATCTTGGTGTTTATCAGACCTTCCACAGTATCTTCGTGTTTCTCAGACACTTGCATAGCGTATTGGTGTTTCTCAGACACTTTATAGTATCTCGGTGTTTCTCGGACACTTTCATAGTATCTTGATATGTATTCGGACGTCCAACTGTGTTTTTGTTTCATTAAAGTTTCATTAATATTGGATAATAATAATTATAATATAGGCTATAATATTATATTATATAATAATTATAATAATATTAATATTTTAGGATACTATTAATAGCCATTCGTATATATTAACTATATTATCCTATAACTTAATTAACTATGATAATATGTGTACAACTAGATACATATATGTACCTAGTTGTACTATAATAATAATAACTGTATAATAATAAATGATAATAATAATAAAATAACTATAACTATAAATAATATATATATATATATATATATATTATTTAACCTTCTTGTATGTTTAAGATAATGTCTGAAATATTGAAATTAACTGCAGTGTCTAGTGCATTTAGTAACTAAATGATTACTAATTATGATTATTCTCCTAATTAGGAAGTATTCTAGTTTATGTCAATAGTACGAGTTGTACTTTTCCCTTAAAAATATCAAACACTGGTCAACCAACAATCACGGCATGTTTGTATCTTATTTGACCCTATATTCAGAAAACAATGGGACACTGTTCAGACCGTCGTAGGGACTGGAACCCGAGTGGATCTGGAATTCAGGATAGCAAAGCCAACGGAAGAATTCTTCGTGTCATATTTGAAGTAATTAATTTGTTATATAAAGTAATTGAGTAATAAAATCTATCAATATAAGTTCGTTGTTTTGTAAGTTTATAATTTTTCAGTCTTTTTTATATTAATAACAAAATCAAAACACGCGAGTTTTTAGACACTTATAGAGAGAGTTTCCAGATGTCTGGATTTTGTCCGGATTTTTATTTTTATTTTGTATTTATAGATATCGTAAATGTTATAAAACCACCAGGATGGGTCGGTTATGGTTAGGCATGCCAAGTGTCCAGGGTGGATTCTCCGGGACAGCCCCGGATTTTAAGATATTTTTGAGCTTACCCTCACGGAAATAACGTTTATATTTAGTCATTTTAATAAAAATTCGCTGATAATTTTTCTTACTCTGGGTAATAACGATTTTATTTATTATAATTGTTCTGTTTATTTTATATAGCAATGTTGCGTTTTTCGGTAGGTAGGCAGTCTGCGTCCGGAATTTATTTGAAATTAGTCTGACAACCATCTGAAATGTGTTATTTACAAAATGTATATATATATATACGTTGAAATCTATTGTAATCATTTTTATTAAACTAACATTATAAAGGTTTTCAAATATAAATTGTCTAAATACTGAATTGTGAGGAAATAAATATGATATTTCCTTAACAAATTAAGCAGTGACCACCTGTTTATTATTTTGATCGAACGACGAGAATTTATGTTACCAACTGTATACGCTCCTTCTCAACACGAATAGTTTCAAATTTCCTCACAGTGGAGAAACGCTATAAACATGCGCATCGTTGGAAGGTAAATTTGCGGATCATGTTTTAATATTTTGATAACTATTCCTAGCTATATAAATATTTTTCTATAATTCTATAAGAATGGTGATAATTCTTAACATTTCATGATAAAAGTTATTCTTCTATTAATTAGAAAATGTTAATACTATTCCTAAGCTTTGTTAATTTTTGTAGTTTGTATATTCTTTTTATTAATCTATTCTTATACCTCCTAGAGCTCGAAAAACAAATATATATTATTTATAAAATCCATAAATTGTAATATGTACATATATGATACGAAAGCCATTAACAAACTAACTATCTTTCACGATAATCTATTCCGTTAATTGTGGAATTTTAACATAACACTTTGGTTTTGGGTAACACTCTTGAAACATTACTTGAATTATTAATCCCGACAATTTTCCCTGTATATTACTGCGTATAGAGAATCACAAAATATATATTAAAATAATTATTACATCTATGTAAAGCAAGCTTCTGTTAAAATGAAATACATCGTAATGTTTTTTTAAGTTGAATACAAACAGCAGAGGATTCTAAGGTGTAAAATATGATTGACACGGAAAAGTTTTATTCAAAATGAAAACTTGTTTTCCGTATATTCCTTCCACAGTGTGCTGCTTTCCTTTTTTCAGTAGACGTAGATGTCAAGAAATCTGAACTTTCCTGAATTTATAGGTACATTTTAATGGACTTCAACGGTTGATAGATCAATTATAACTCAACCAGCAGTGTATACGCAATAATATAATCATTTCTGTATACATTGTTCTTTTAACTTTTATCTTGACTATAGTTCCCCATAAAACAATGCTCAGTTTAATTATTTATTTTCAGAGTTTATGCATAAACTTCAAACTCACGGGATTCCTTAGATTCCAGAAATCGTATTATTTTATAAAATTCCTTGGAAAACCAGAACAATTAGCGTTCATGTCCTAGAAGATATATTGGAATTTGCCTGATTTGAAAATTACTATATTAAAGTGCTGAATTCGATATCATTAATTTGAATTGTTACTTATTGTAGTATCAAATAAATAATTTTCTTTCTGTGGTGTATATGTCACACATTAAAAGTTTATACACGTTTTTTATGTAATTCTGGCTCTCAGATTTCTTGCTACTGCAATCGGACCTAGTTCTAGAAATATTGCGTAATTAACTGCGCGAGCCTTATAATATAGACTGCATTGTGAAAATTTTGCGCAAATTGCTTCATGTGCATGTTTTTATAACATATTTTTCCATTAGCTTATTTAATCAATGATAATTATTTATTTTTAATATAAAATTTTACATTTCACACAAAGAGCAATATTTAATAATCGCACACCTTGTCCCGGTTTGGTTTCGCCTTTGATTTCTGTTTTATATAGGTTTGATGTAAGACCGAATAGATTGCATTACTGAACATACAATATTCAATCCATGGTCCATTGCGTTGAATAGGTTTCTATAGTGAATGGTATGTTGGTATTACGAAACAGCTGACTTCGCAAAAGCACAGTGACTTTCCGTACAATTTTAGACGAAGCAACAAGGAAAACAGACACATCACAATTATCATCAATCTGAAAACATTTTGTAATTATTAAATAAGCTTTGGAAAATTGAATGATTAATATTTATCAAATGTATTGAAAAATGGGGAAATATTGTATTTTTAAATATAATTAAGAGCAAAAATTATATTTAATCAATGGTAAAAATACAATTTTTGCATTGTACATAATAAGCCTTAATAAACGTATATTATTAAAAAACAATCTATAATATATGAATTTATGTCGTTTTAAGAAAATTATTTATGCAAAGTTTTTCTAAATTTGTTGTCTTTACATTTGTTATTTTAGTTTTGTATGTTTGCTTTTGATAATTGTAAATTGGATAACAAGTAATGTTTTTATATATATTATTTTAAAATAATTTTATAAATTAGTAATTGGTAATATCAGTCAAATTAATTAGTAATAATTTTATCTATATTAAGGTAAAATATAATGTTCAACATTTTATATGTAAGCCTCAAAAAATTTTTTTTCTCTACACTCCTACGAACCAACCATAATGAACTATATTTTAAAAATATATCAACCAAAAATATTGTTTTTTACCAATTTTCTAGAATCTCTTATCTAATAATTGTGAGAATATTGTAGTGAAACCTACCGCAGCTATATCTTTCAAGATGATATAAACGTGTACTATCTAAAAGAAGGGGATCATTTACTTTAGACATATGCGCGACCTGTTTCGAAAGACTGTACAGAGGGACTCCCCTGTTCCAGTGTACATAGAAAGTCACTCTTGAGATTAGGCACTTGTTTTGCAACACCAGGTTCTGTAAGTTGACTGACGTAGAGTTTTTGTGTTCATTTATCATTGTATGAATCATTGTGTGAATCATTCTATAAATCATTGTATTTATCATTGTATGAATCATTCTTTAAATCATTGTATGAATCATTGTATGAGTCATTGTATGAACAATGAATTGTATCTATCATTGTATGAATCATCGTATGAATCATTGTATGAACAATTGTATTTATCATTGTATGAATAAATCTATATTCTATATATGGTATATTCTATTTTTATTATATAAATTCTATAAATTATTGTATGAATCATTGTATAAATCAGTGTATGAATCATTGTTCGAATCATTGTATGAATCATTGTATGAATAATTATATTAATTATTGTATGAATCATTGTATGAATCAATGTAGGAATCTTCCTCTTACTGATGATTCGTAATATATAATTACGTTCAAATCATGCGTTGCAGTTTTTATTTTATTTATTAACAAGTATTCATTTACTTAAATAATTCGTTTAATATAATTCCAAGTTTTTGTATATATATATTTTTACCAGTATTTAAAATTATATAATATAAATAAGTTTGTTTATAAGTAAATTGAAATAAAACTAATTCTAAAACTAAATGTATACATACGTACAGTATATTGTAAATAGAAAATCTGTATCGATATTTAACAATTTGTCAGAATGTAAAATCTATTCTAATCTATAGATTACATTAAAAACATGCAAATAATTAACATTCATATCGTTTTACCCTGAAAAAGTAACAATCACAAAGTGGGTCTTTCATTTCAAAATGTCTCCCAAATTTGCGTAATAATCGATAATATCACTATAATCTACCGTTTACATAGTCAGTTCACTCATAGAAATAAAAGTCTTTTTATTTATCATATAATATAATCCCAGAATCGCGTGTTCACGAGATTTGTTTGTTTACCATTTTCAATAATGGTATAAAAAGTAGTCTTAAATTAGCTGTAGACAGCATTTAAAATAAATCTTTTTTTTACTCTCAAGATAATATGTCTGAATTTAATTTTTTTACTTCAAAATCTTTGAGGGGAAAAGAAAGGGAAGCCCGTGTGTAGACAAATTAATTAAATTCGCGGATCTATCAAGAAATATCCATGAGACGAAACAGTTGGTATGAAACTGGAGAATTGAGCATGATCCTGAAATTCTTTTAATTAACGCTTGACCTTATTTTTGGACAGTAGGTGATAACAATGTACCGAAATGATGATTTTGAAATTTTGATGAATATATTTCAATTAAAAATAATGAAACATATGTACTTGTTATATATGTATTTTGTTATTAATTATTGTGTATAGTTGTTATATATTTATAAACACAAATTAACTAACTCCTTTTGCTAACTTCAATTTTGACCAAGTTAAAAATTGAAATTTATTATGGCTATTTAATCATATTTTCTTTAATAGGGAAATGAAAAAAACATTACAAAAATTATATCTATCGTTACATTTATTGAATATATGAGTATTGTAATACATTGAATGTCGTTACACTTTCACTAAATATATAAATATTAATAGACTTACAGATGTCCATTCAGAAATTTAAACTTATTTCTAAAAAAATGAAATTCTGGAATTAAAAGAGAAAAAGTAACATTTTTGGAGAAAAAAATTTAAAACATTAAATTTTTACAATACATACAATTTTCTCGTTTCAAACATTTTCGGTAAAATTATAATTTTTCGATTAATAAAGTCTGAAATGTCAGTAAAAGATATCGCACACAATTTATGCCTAATACGAGTTTTAGATAAAGTATTACCAATCATACATAATATTATATAGTATGATTGATTGATTCAATAGCAAAAGAGCATGATGCTATTAGTATAGTATCAATTGTATCTCAACTATTTTATGGGTCTATGTCCATTTATGCAATAGACTTATCTTATTGTTGTCTGTCGTTAAACAATCAGGGTTTCTGCTGTCCAAAATTAAATCGATTTTTGTAATTCATAGTTGGGACTGGTGACTTTTCTCATTTGTGACTTTTTCATTGTAATGTAAAATTCGACATTTTCATTGAGTTAAAGAGACAATTTTGAGAGTTCTATATGTAATTTTTGATTTGAATGAATTATAACTAATATCGAGAAATAATGTCTCCGCTAGTACATGGTGAACATCACGGACAACCTGCTGGCCGAGCGCAACGAGGAGGCCTGGAACGCCACTCGGCCGGCCGGGATTGAGGCGCGCAAGTTGGCCAACTTTCTGGACACCTTCTACGCCCACGCACTGCACAGTTTAGTCTATCTGATCATGCAGAAGGCTATCACACACAACGAGGCCTCTATCTATCTGGCCAGGAAGAACATCAGTGAGTTCTCTACATTGATTTCAACATTGATTTCAAAAGCACTCCTTTAAGCATAAAGTATCCTGGGTAGTTTCACGGCATCCTAAAACAACAGGGTAATATATACATACATCATAATGTGGGTAGCATGTTACGCGTAATTTTACAATCTACGATTGGATACCTTAAAATTACGATTTCCCAAATTGTTAAATGTTTATGATTAGCTACTTCTCAACTACGTTCCCTGTTTACCGTTTTGTCTCAGATTTTATTTTCTTGAGTTATTTCTTCTCTGCTTACAAATCACATTAAGTATAGATCTAAATGTTCATAGAAATATATAATAATAATAAAATAATGTTAAAAAAGTACCATAAAAAACAGTTGACACTTCTTGATTGTGTGTCGTTGGTGTGATTGTTGCGGTCCATTGTTTGTAGCATATAGAGACTTGATTGTGTGTCGTTGGTGTGATTGTTGCGGTCCATTGTTTGTAGCATATAGAGTCTTGATTCACTCCAGTTGTTAAGCTGAACGCCTACAGCTGGCGCGACTTCAAGGGAGAGGCTCTGCCGGACAAGGGAGACCTGTGGAACCCGCAGGAGCGTCGCCGCTGGGACCGATTGGGCACCATTGCCGTCCAACCGGACACCTTTCATCGGGTTAACAACTCGGCGACGATGTGGCCTCCAGGTGACTACTTTATATTATTGATATGCGACACAAGGAGTACCAAAACGTGCTAGTAAATAAAACTTTTAAATTAAATAATAACTAGCTAATCGACCACTAGAAATCGATTTGTAATGGATTGAATTTGCCCTGATCTTCATTAGCCTCACGTTCCCCAGTGCAGTCCGACAAATGAACACATCGCACTCTCTCTTTTTTACAGTGAGAGTACAATGGTCTAGTGGTAGCCTGTTCGACTAAGAGGTTCAAATCCCTCTCTCGACATAGATCGGTACTGCCTATACGGTGTGAGCTGTTAATAGTGGGTGACAACAGGGTCGATCCAAGGAGCCAACACTGCGTCACATAGGTGCAGGTTACGGCCTTAATAGGAATGAACCTAACTGAATTATGTTAATCTATATTCAGTAGACGGACATAGTTACTAGCCAGACACTAACGGGGTCGCATCGGTAATTGACAAGACGCACAGGGTAACTGTACCACCTTGAAAACTTGGAACACTTTTTATAAATATTTAAAACCAAAAAAATAGACATTACAGTATAATTAATGGTAATATAGTAGTAATTCATTTATTAATATTTTAAACATAAAACATTCCCAATAATTATATTCATTATATAACTAAATTACACTCATTTAATTTGTAATAGAACATTTTAATATAATAATTACCAAAATTTTTGTATAAAAATAAAAAGTATTTATAACTAGTGTTTGTCTTTTTAAATATGATTAGGTATTTTGATATTCTTTGCAAAATTCTCTGTAACAAAAATATTTTGTCATATTTTGCTCTTTTTTTTACTATTTAACAACTGACCTGGAAACATTTTACTCAATCTGGAAAGTATATCTGAAATAGACCGGGGAGATGAAACCAAAACATACGCGAGAATCTGAGTGTTATAGAAAACATAAATCAATTGTTGTTATTAATTTATAAATTGTTGTGTTTATTTGTATCAATAATAATTAATTATTCTATTAATTGTTCAATTGCTAATTAAAAATATATATTTCGGGTGATTAAAATCAATATATTAAATATAATAAATGACATATAGCCCAGTCACAAATAAAACTCTTTACGAATATTTACATGTTTTTCTTTAGGAATCGCTTATCGATTAAAGTATTTTTTTCCTCCAATGTTTTGTAGTCCCTTTTTTAGTTCCATTTATTAGCCTAACGGAGTTATATTTTTGGAAGCTTGATATAAATAGTTTTATTTTTAGGATCAATCTAAATGTGTTTTAAACATTTACTTATTTTAAATGCCATTCCTGTCGGTTATTTCATAATTCCTGGTGGTAGGCGTTTTTATTGGGTAAATGGTATTTATTTCATAATTTTGAAGTATGTATTTGTTTATCCTGAATATGACGAAAAAACATTAACCTTTCAAAGCTAACACCTGTTTTATATCTGATGCAGTTATAGAGGTTGTATATGCTTTGTCAGTGTGAACTATTTTCAACACAATTTTGATTCATATAGTACAATTACATCGTTCATAAACAAGTGTATCCATACAGTTGTATATTAGCATCACTCAATTTTTAAAAATGTAATAATATAATCGTCATGTGGGAAGGGGCAACACTGTGTCTATGATAACATATAAGTTTAATTATGTATAACTCTTGTATTTTATACCAAACTATATAATACTATTTCTAGTGACCTTATGACGCACTTCTGTACATTTTATTTTTACCTATTTGTTTTGTGCTGTCTGGCAAAAATAATTTTAATATAAATTATATTGGAATGATTTTACTTTTTATGGTTTATATATTATATTAATAGCTTCCACTTTTGATAATATTCTATAAATGAAATGAAAAACTATAATAGAATCTTTACATTTCTTTTTCCTTGATACCATAAAAAATTATATTTCTATCATCTGAAAACTGCTAAAAGCTGTTTATAGAGACATATACGTCAATTACATGCATTCATTTCTTATTTTCTTTCATATCTTCACCAGATAATAATCTGATTGACAATCAGATGTTGTCAATACTGATTCAATAAATCAGTTGATGTCATAAATAAATTAATGCTCAACAGTAACCTACAATAAATAACTAAGACATCATATTATTTATTTTGTACTGGAAACGAAATAATCTTTACCGTGGGTTTTATGTCCTATATTATATTAATTTATATATATTTATGGGACTTGAGTTGATTCTCTTAATTTGTTGCAAGAACCACTCAAATTGTCAGTTAAAACCAGATCAATGTTTGGCATCACGAAATAAGACAAGAACTCATACAGATCTATATAACACTTTCATTTTCTATTAAACTGATGCTTGACCAGCAGCCGAGCCCTTCTGCTCAACTGATCTCGCTTTCTCTCTCTCTCTCCTTCAGAGACGATTGCACTGGTTTCAGCAGTCTATCCCCAGCTCAACCGATACCTGCCTCATCATATACATTCCACCGACATCAAGAAAAGGTATAGCGGGCAGTTTTGTAGATAATATTATAAATGGGGTCTGGGCGTTTTAACACACCGTGGATTTGCTTTTAATGCCTGATATTTTAGCAGGAAATCTTCCTGCTATGTCCTCTATTTACAAGAATATAGGTGATTCAAATTACCAATAAAATAATATGTTTTTTATAATTGTTACTGCTACACTCAGATGCACCATTGAAATACGGAGTTCCTCAAATGTAGTACAAGCGCATACAGTATCTTATATATTATCAATTATAATTTAATACCAACTAACGGTATGTTTTATAGAAACCTTTGCATCTTGCCTATATATATTTTGCCTAATTTTCCTTCACACATTTGCTTTACGCCTAATACTGTTAAGCCTAACTGTTATTTTGCATTTTAACAAAAAATTACAAAGTAGATAAAAAACAAAAGCTATTATTGAATACAAATTGTATTATTTTTAATAAAAATTAAAGCAACAGTAGACATTTATACTATTACAAAACACAAATCTTAAACACAACGGTTCAGATGTCTTTAACTGTTCAAAATACCTCCCACACTCCCGCGTAATGGAAGAGATGGATTTCACCTGCCTATAGCCGGTCGAATCAACGACAAGCCGATATATCAGTCTTTGACGTGGGAGGGGTCTGCCTGGGACTCGCACGTTAAATGGAATACTTGCGTTTCGAAAACCATTTCGCTCTACGTTGAATTTTGAACGTTTTTATTTCTTTTCCAAATTGTGGTTTCACAGCTGATTAATAGTTTATTAGTTCATTAGTTCATCTATTCATCTGTTCATGAGTTTGTCATGGAACTTTATAATGCTGCCCATCTTCCTGTCATTCGATCAGATCTTTTTCGTTTTTGATCTTGTTCCCTCTCCTTGCGCTGACAACCTTCCGGCTCTGGCTCTGGCCAAACACGAGTGCCACCCTCTCTACACCTCTTCTGCACCATCTGCAATTTTCTTATAATTCCAGTCCAATTCTGCTTCTAAACTTTTCCATACTTCTTGAACATCGTTGAATGCCTCGCTGTAGGGTTGCTTTACAGGTTCGAAGGGTTCTTCTACAACAAACCGTTCCGCAGAATTAACGAGTTTCTTAATGTTAATGTTTGTAGTTTTGCGGTGTGGGTGCGTGTGATTGCCGTGTAGTTAAAATCTCTCTCAGTTACGACTGTTAAATGGCAAACTGTAATATAATATTTCCAGTTCTCTTTTCTCAAATAACGTCGATAATCCTTCACATATAACAATGAAGACTCAATGGAGTCAACCACCTCTAGATAGTAGAATCTACAGATTATGCATTGCTTAAGACTGAACATGGTGAATTTCGGTGTGTAGCAAAACAATGAGCTGTTAACAGTTTTTAGAAAGCAAGACTCAATGCCACAATTAGACTAAATGCACCAATCTGAAAATGTCACCTATTACATAAACGCATTACACCATACAATGGAATAGTCGAAACGCAATCAGACGGGACAACTATGTACCCGTTTTATAATGTGACCAAGTATTATGTTGACCATTAAATAGTCTATATATACCTTATTTTATACTTTAGTAAAATATTTTCATCACTTTACCGGAACAGTTTAAAAATATTATACTAATTATATAGTTTTTTAACATTAATATATATTCTTGCACCCATAAATATATAATTATTATATGCGTACTAGCTAAATACATACCTTATATAGACAAAATGTAAGATTCACACTGTTTGCGACGCGATGCGACGCGCTGCGTTGTGTTTATTTCACATTAAAAGAAAACGTAAACAATCGATCTTATCAAATAGTATATATAAGTAAGTGAAAATAGATGTCATCATTCTGCCATTTTCTCTCCTTGTCAATGTTTTATGAGCATGAGTATGCTCTGACTTTATCTTTGATAGGTACCTTTTAGTTGCTTTAAACAGAATTCATATTGGAGTGTGGAGTAGTAACACTAATGTCATTCAGCTTAGCTAAAGTTCCTGATCTCACATCCACAATCAATAATTCAATCGTTGTGTTCAATTAATAGGCAAGATTGATCGTCTGACGCATACTTTACTATATAGAGTAAGAGTATAATATGTAAAGTATATGTTGCCATTATTATACCATTATCATGTCTTATTGTATATATTTTTAATATTTTTAATATACCATATAATGTTTTATTTTATAATTAATTTAAATGTTATTTTATCTTTTTAATTAACAGGGTTCGTACATTTTGTATTACATATGTAAAAAGTATAAAAAATATATTCGTCATAAAAAGTATAAAAAATCGCATAGTGTCGTAAACTTTATGGTCAATGCACTGTTCATATATACTAAATATCTTGTTATTAACTTTTAATTTGGCTTTTGTTATGCTTTGTTTTACATAATAGGAACCAGTTCCAAGCTCATTCCTAGCAAACACATTCTGTAATACTATGTTTTTTCTCTATGTTTTTTATTATTCACATCATGTGGTTTTTGCTGGTGGATATCCCCGATTTACTACCTCTGATGTTATACTATTCAAATTGCTTTATTTGACGATTTGTTTGGGGTTTTAATAAGTACTACTTGCATTCCAGTCATCAGTAGTGAGACTAGGGTACCTACTGACAGCTGAATAGCTCGAAACCGGTAGTGCTCTGTCTCTCCGCTGTTTGTACAGGCTCTGCGCTTAGTGCTTACTTATTATTATTCACATCATGTGGTTTTTCCTGGTGGATATTCCAGAATTACTACCTCTGATGTTATACTATTCAAATTGCTTTTTTTGACGATTTCATTGGGATTTTAATAAGTACTACTTGCATTCCAGTCGTCAGTAGGGAGACTAGGGTACTTGATGACAGTTGAATAGCTCGAAACCGGTAGTTCTCTGTTTCCCAGCTATTAATTTTTTTCTTTCTTACTATTTTCTTACTAATTATTATATGTCCACTGCTTCTAAACTGTTAATGAACAACAGCATAATGAACAACCGCACAATAATCAACCGCATAAACTGTATAATGAAACATTCTGTTTTGAACTTTTATATAGATTTGTTTTGTATAATCCAATTGTTTTTTATAGGCTATGCATGTTTTGTAGCTTTATACGAAGGTTTGCGATCATTTCGGGGAGGTATTTAAAAAGTTATAGAATTTCATTGTGATAAAAGTGTACGAACCCTAAATCAATAATTGATGTGTTTGTTAATAGAAAACATGTTATTTGTGAACAATATTATTGATGTATGCATTTAAATTAAATCAATTGGTATAATAATGAATAATATATAGGAACCCAAAATATGCTATTATAATTTTTTTAAATAAAAACAGTTAGGCAATTTGTAACCGTATATTTCACTGTAAAACAACGTTTTCATAGGCAAGGTAAATTTAAAGTTTTACATAAAGTTTTAAATTTACTTTGAACTCCCTATATCTTATTCATTTCAGCATTACGCTGCGGGAATCAACTCAGTGTTACAATTAGAAATAGTTATTATTTTTTTATTTATTACTCTCAGACTAATTAATTGTTTTTTATCAAAATATTAATATTTCTTTTTTATCGTTAATTATTTTTAGTACCGGAAGCATACTGCGCTATCGTGGGAATGTCAACAGCGCCATTTTTCACATAAAAGTGTTTCTTGATCGAGATGAGGCGAAAATGAAGTTAGACATCCCAATTCGGAATAAATTTTTCTATTCAAATGTAAGTTGTAACCCTTTCTACACACAACAAACATACTCTTTTAATCACATAGTTCTATCGTTATGGTTATTATAGGATTAATCTATTTTTGATTCAGATATATTATATATTTTTCAAAAAAACGTTACAAAACATTGCCATGTTTTAAAATAGACAATCTAAACATCTAAACGATCGCTAACGTTTAGGTTAAAACTTATCATTGGCTCGTATAGTGATAGGACAGTTCTTGAAAAATATTTAGTTTAGTTTAAAACATGGCAACGTATTGCAACAATGAAAAAATTATAACCTTACGACGGTTTCGCGAAATGGCTGTCGAAACCTGGTATTAAACTATTGGAAGGAATTTTGGTATACCTAAATGCTTTCTGTTATTTACTTGTGTATTCTTAAAACTTTAAATATTTTAATGTTTAACTTTCAAATGAATAAATGAAATATTTTCGTAGCTTATAAATTACGCATTATGAATCATGGCTTAGTATCGTAGCCTATGAATCATGGCTTAGTATCGTAGTTTATGAATCATGGATTAGTACCAAGCCTATGAATCATGACGGCTTAGTATTGTAGCCTATGGATCATTGCTTAGTATCGTAGCTTATGAATCATGGCTTAGTATCGTAGCCTATGAATCATTGTTTAGTATTGTAGACTATGAATCTTTGCTTAGTATCGTAGCCTATGAATCATTGCTTAGTATCGTAGCCTATGAATCATTGCTTAGTATCGTAGATTATGAATCATGGCTTAGTATCGTAGATTATGAATCATGGCTTAGTATTATATCATATTAGTATCGTAGCCTATGAATTATTGCTTAGTATCGTAGCCTATGAATCATTGCTAAGTATCGTAGATTATGAATCATGGCTTAGTATCGTATCTTATTAGTATCGTAGTCTATGAATCATTGCTTAGTATCGTATCTTATTAGTATCGTAGATTATGAATCATGGCTTAGTATTATATCATATGAGTATCGTAGCCTATGAATAATGGCTTAGTATAGTAGCATATGAATCATTGCTTAGTATCGTATCTTATTAGTATCGTAGCCTATGAATCATTACTTAGTATCGTATCTT
>JAUZND010000268.1:0-14269 GCA_034780555.1 Coelogynopora nodosa | reverse complement strand
ACCAACATTTACCGCCCAAGTGATGTCGAAAGAATTCAGTGAAATGCGAATCGATTTCCAACGCATTATTGACAAAGTAGGACATTATTTGTAACTGTTTGTAACTGTGTGTAACTGTTTGTACCTGTACATGCTAACATGTATAAATCTCATGTAAATATACTTTAATGGATCTCCAAAAAAATTATTTTTATGTGGATTTTCAAAAACGAACTTAATTACGGACCACCCTATAATTACCTAGTTGCAATAAACTATTTTTATTTTATATTTTAAGTGGAGAAAAATATGACACTCACTGAAAACACGAATACCGAAAATATTAACAAACATAAAAAATACAATCAGTAGCCTAAGATCCCTGTAGGTTACCAATACATGATATCAAATAATGCCCGACTCACCCAATTGAGTCTGTGATGCTTCGGTCTCTGTATCCATTAGATGCTTCTTGTGGCTCTAATTTTTTACTCTCCTCTTCCAACCATCTAATCTCCTCCAGTCTTGCTTCAGTTTGTGAGTCTAGGCCTGTTGTTTGATTTGTAGTAAGTTGCCCAACTAGCATCTCACTTAGCATCTCAAGGCGGCTGTGAACCAATTGGTAGGTTACCTGTTTTAACTGGGAGTTATTTGAAACTAAGGTTTCCGTTTCCTTGGCTAAAGTGGCAATTTCAGAACATTGGTCTCCCTTGGTTCGTTTATAATGAGATGACATCTGAACGTAACAATACATAAAATAGGTTATTAGTTAAGCAACCTAAAAATGAATTCAATTGTAAATTCAGAAAATGATAATTGTACATCTATAGGGCCTAAATCTAAACCAACATTAAAAGAATTTAAGTTAACCGAATTAAATTTAAATATTTTATTATATCTAAAAAATAACAAAATTAAGTATTTTGATAGCAATTTATGATTTTTCTTGTAATTTTGATTCTCATTTTCGACAATCGAACCATGACAAATATTGTTGAAGCATAAGTATATTGAAGTATAACCGAATAATCGTGTAGTTATCACCAAAAAAGATTGTAAACATCAATTATTCGTTGAAAATGTTAATTTTCCGACAATCCAAAAAATTTGAAACAGATTTTATGTGTTTCCCATTTCATATAAGATTACACTTCTTAGATCTGTGTATTACACAATTATAAGATCATGTGCTTTTGAATTTTCAAATCATTTACAAAATCAAAATAATACTATCATTAAATAACGTTAACAATGATGACGATAATTAGTTTAAAAAGTACATAAATATATTCGTAAATACTGTTTAGGTAATAAATTTTTTTAACTCATTAGGTATAGCAGTTTTTGAAATATACCATGTATTTAACTTAAAGTGGGACTCAGCGGCTTATGGTTATAAATAAGGTAATGTATATGGTATCAAAAGGTCAACACTTATAACTAAATTATTAAACAATTGTGAACAAAGCACATAAGCCAACATTAAAATAAAATGCTCAGATAAAAAAGTACAACTCATATCATATGTTAAATTTAAATACCTGAAGGTTCCTGATAATTTGTTGGCTAATATTCTTCATCTTCTGGCGTAACATCTTAATAGTATCTATCGAATTATCCTTAATAACAATTTCATTTGAATTGGTGGAATTTGAAGTTCCTTCGAAATGTTCAACCTGGGGTACACTCCAATTTGATACACTCTGTTTATTTGGAGAAATGATCCCAGATGATGTAACATAAGTAGTAGAGATTGAATCTAGTGGAACAAAGGAAGTCGGTTCACTTCTTCCAACAAAACCAGTCTGCTGTGCCGATATGGGATTGGAAAGGATCTGTTGCTGTGGACTTGAAAATAATACATTTGTATTAGGATAATGTTGTACAATGTTTTGCTGAGAAATGGCCGCCATATTCTCAATTGTATCAAACTGTGGCGCAGAAGACGAGTGCTTGAGCATCGACAATTCAGGCAGAACATTGGTTGCATCGACGGGTGTGTTTGATTGTTGCGGAGGTGGTAAAAATAATGAAGATTGAACTGACAGGCCAGACGTCGGACTGTTAACAGTTGTAGAACTTGTTGACGGTGGACTGGGTGCAATAGCGTGGTTACTGTAGTACCGGATAATCTCAGATTTATACGGTTCCAAAGACCTAATCAACGAGTTTTTAGTCCCTGACCGAGGAAGGTTTCGCTGACGACACTCTTGCTTTAACTGTGGCACTGTAAAGTGTTCAAGTCCGGATTTTGTAAAACGCTTATCTGACATTTTTGAAGAAGGTGGTAATGGTGGAGGCGGGGGTGGAAGAGGAACCATGATGTGTTGCTGAGACTTATTCAGCTCGTTAGATACAGCCCTGTCGCGCTGTCTAATTTCTAGTTCTAACTGGGATAGTTGATTAAGTACACCAGAATCATCATCTTGAAGTCGAAGGAATTCTTCTTGTTGAAGTTCTCGAACTTTCTGTTGCTGTTGGGGAACATAATTATGAAATACATAGCCACGGAATTTAGATGTGTATTCTTTCTTATTCTTAATGACACGACCACAAGATCGCCTATTATCTACCGAGGAGCTGTAAGAGGAACTAGATATAATAGACTGTGCAGCACTTGATGCTGTAGAAATTGAGTCAGCAAATTGTTGAGGTTGAACAAGACAAATTATATCCGGATTGGAGACTAATGGAATGCTTTCAACACGTGTCGAATCGGGATTATCATTGTCGTTTGTTTCAGGTGACTGTGGTTGTAATTGTACACAATTTGGAGAGGTTGACGGTATGTTACACAAAATGTCCTTATCAATTGCTTCTTGATGCAACAGAGAAGATGGAGTAGATATATAAGAATGCTCCGTATTATCGCTTGTTTCTATTGATGTAGAGCCCTGTCCAACACGAGGATAAGAGATGGATCCTTCGCGAATAAGGTGACGTACACGTGGATCAAGATGAAGAAATCCCCTTTCAACTAATTCTAGGCTTCCTGGTCGGTGTTCCAATTTTGAATTGAGAGATTCTTTTAGTTGATTTTTCTCTAAGATTTCCCGTTTCTCGGCCAGCATTGGAGAAACACTCATCGAATTCACTGAAACAATAATCAAATGAATTATTAAATTAACGTTATATAGAAGCTTAGTTAAATCTTGACTAACTCTTATAATTATAGTGCGAAAATGAGAGACTATGTGAGCCTATACTATAATACGTGAATGGTGATAATTGTCTATATATTCGCTTATTCGTATATTCATACTATTTCAAAGAAATTTCATTATAAATATTTAGATCCACAATATCCTATACAATTCTAAGTAATACAATAAAAATTATCTTTTTTCGACGAATACTGAGCTCATTACTTATACACCTTTATTCTTATTAAGAAAATATACTCTCATCAAACTAAGAGACTTATTATTATTATTTTTAATATTGTAATTAATATTTTTTATAAGTCAAAAAACATTTATACTTAAGCAATCAACATCACCTGACACGTACTTTGCACAATGCGTCAAGGCTGCATTGTTTTTATGTTCGACATGCCTTCATCATGGGTAATTAATACTATTTTTTAATAGTTTGTTAATACAATTAATGTTCATGTCTTGTTGGTTTCCATCCCAACATATATCGCTAGCTTTTAATGAGTAAACATAGTTGAAATTTAATAAAAATAATTACAATTAAATAATATATCTGCCAATTCAACACACTATAATTTACATTTTCGAAAGCAATCCAACGTATTAATGTAAAATTTTAAATACACATTATTCTTAATTAGCATTTTTACCATGTTATATTTAAAAAGTAAGGTAAACCTGATTACCTCTTAGAATATGCTGATCAATAAGATACTGTTTTCCAGGTCTTTTTTCAATTTTGTGCTTGAGAATGTCGCTTGTTTGAGCTCTTTCTAATCGTTTCATTGTGTCAGGATTGTATATGCCAGCTGAAATATAAATAAATAAATTAAAATATTAGAAATTCCTACATAAAAAATCATCATCCAGACAAGCAATTGAAGCATATTACTAAAAATACAACAACGTATTTAATAGTATGTCCACATATTTAGAAAGTTAAATATTTTCAATAACTACGCGTGAGCTATTATAATCGTTAATATTTGTTATGTTAGTAGTGAATAAAGATTTCCAGTGCTTAATTGATTTTTTAATCAGACACTACAGGGTTATGAGTTGAATTTCAAATAAAGATGCTTCTTTGTTAATATTAATTTACGGAAAATATATTTGAGCCAAAGTGAACAAAAACAGATGTAATTGTGCGATAATGTACATTGAGCTTATACATTTTATACCTTTTAATAAAAAAATAGTTTAATTGGATAAATAAATGCATTATGGTACAGCTACGTTTACAATAATAATAAATTCCAAAGTATGGTAATTATGAGAAACGCTTTCTGATATCAAAAATTGCTAAATAAAAAAGCTACTAGTATACAGTCAATAAACCCTAAAAAATTACTAAACATAAAAGAACACTTCGTGTAAAATGTTAACCGCAAATTTTAAATGTAATAATTACTTATTATGAAAAACAGAAGTAAACTAAAACAGACAGTAACGGAATTCAAAATATTTTAAAATTATGTTTAAATTCTATTATTGTCTATCTTTCTTTAATGAGTTTTTTCAGTTTATAGTTGATAGAGACTTTTAGTAGAAACATTCAACGAGGAAGTATATTTTTAGACTCTAAAAATATACTTATATATTTTTTTATTCAATCCATGTGTCGGTTTTAATTGACTATATCCAACCTTAAACTAACTATCCACATTTATTTTACGTAGCAAATCAACGTTCAATTAATTAATTTGGAAACTATAAATTAAAAGAAATAATGATACGAAATGCGACGGTGCATATATTTTAATTGATGCAATTTAATTTAAAAGCAGAGTTAACACTTCCTTCCAAATTGTCATCGCCAATAGTAGCTAAATAGTCGAATAAATACGCGTTACAGCTTTTTCGGAATAGCATGTGGTAAGTTATCGGTGCTGGTAACAAACACATATATGCACATGAGAGACAATATGAGTCAAACTATATGTTTAACAACCAAGAATAATAAAATAATGTACAACGAATCAATCTCACAATATTATTTATTTAAAAAGATCATGTCATGGTAACTCTAAAGCCGCATTGTTTGATATTAATATTTTAAAATTATCAGCATCCGCCAAAATGGTATGGTGATGCAATACTGACGTATTCTGTAGACGACGCAAGTAACTCTACGCTGATTAGCTTAAAATGGGTTGTCACTGACTAGAAAAGATGGTTACAAACACACATATGCATAGTTACAATATATGAGTCAAACTACATGTTTCAAGACCGAGATGGTTTAGAGTGTAAACAAGTTACGTGACAACATACAAGGGAAATGTTCTGAATGTAACGACGCGATAAACTGGTCATATATAATGGACAACATATTTACCAATTTAACACAAAAATCGATAACTAATTACTAAACTATTTAGCTGACGTAAAAATGAGTACCAACATAGTTAGAATAGGTCCAAGAGAAACTGACAAAAAAATTTGAGAATCACACAGATAATATTTAAAATCTGACCCAGAAAATTTTACCGTATTCCTAAGAATTTTTATATGATATGGACTTTTTTAAGATGGGCTGCTGAAAATATACTATGTAATCATAGCGAGTAGTGGAAAACTCTATTCAGTAAAATCAAGGTGGTGCTATAATTATAATACTTTGAAGGCCTCATTGAAAAGAGCACCATTACGATACTGTATATCATAGACAAAAAATAGACGAGAAGCTATTTGAAAATATCGCAAACGATATCAGCCACATCTTACACTGCAAATCATATCAGCCACATCTTACATCGCTTTCTCCCTGAATAAAACGCATACAAGAATAGCTTGCGGTATCGAAACCATAACTTCCAACACTGCTGATTCAATCAGATATTGAACAAAAACGATATTGTTTGCAAGCTGATTTACAAATTCCTCACTAAGCATTCTATAATCGTTACATAATTATTATAAAATATTCGAAAGTTACACGAAAAACAATTGTACAACATTTCTTTTCGTACTACAAATAGGTATTTTTTTATTAAAAATCTTATTCTCCAAAATGTTTGATATTTGAATCAGGCTAAAACGGCAAGCAACCTTTCATTAAAACGATGTTGTTATTAAAAAAACAAATGGATCACAGTATACACAAAGTAAGAGACAATAAACTTACGCCTGTACATAATACCCTGGTTAACAAGCTCCTCCACAGGTCGGCGGGACTGAAGGCCCCGTTCAAGAGCTGAAATATAGACGGCATTTTAAAAACAATTAAGCGGATTCCCACACACATTACAAAACCACCAACTGAGGAACATTAAAAATACAGAATAATGTAAAAAAAATAAACGAACAAAAAATATATACATTTGAAGGATAATAGGCAGTAACATCAATCTCACCATATACATTCAAAAAGGTCATGTCATGGTAACTCTAAAGCCACATTATTTGATATATTCATTATCAACATCCGCCAAAATGGTATGATGATGCAATACTAACATATTCTATAGACGACGAAAGTAACTCTACGCTGATTGGCTGAAATGGGTTTTCACTGACTAGAAAATATGCAACATCAAGAACCTTATTTAGCAGAATTTTATACAAATTTAAATAATTTATTGTTTAGTACAAGCGAATATACAGAACAAATTATACAATTAAATTACAATACACATATGTACTGTAATTTTACTAATTATAAAAATAATAATTTAAATATATGTGGAAATTTCTGATATACATTAATATCAGAGAAAAATGGATTAAAGACATCTGAAAGAAAAAATAGGACTCAATCTAAATATGCTAAAATGTGTATAAAGTATGATACTAATATTATGTATTGTATATATTATTTGACAGTATAATGGCAGTTGAAATAAATCTATTATTTCTGAATTATAATTATTTCAAACTACTAAAGTATACATTTGTTATACTTTGTAAAGTATTCCGCCAATGGTAAAAAAAACACATATAAAACCGATTAATGTTGTGATAAGCAATAAAAAAATACTTTTTAATCTAGAAATCACTTTAATACAACATTATAATTAGACTTTTTCCTTTTCAATTCCTGCAACACCAATAAATAATTACGACCCCAACAGTGTTTCATATTGCGATACTTCAACCTTGGATACCCACCTAATTCTTAAAGGGTGGGAATCCTAGAATGACATCTTTGGCATAAATGAAAGCACAATTCCGCATTTTTGTAATTGAAAAAATAATGTTATAAAAAATATCGAAGTTTTAAATATGGTTAATTTTTCATTTTATACTTAATTTTAGTGTATTTCAATTAAACGTGTTCGTAGGATAGTTCAAAAGCTCATCTAATTCATTACTTATTCAGTAGTATACATAGAACTCAGTAGAATAATCTATGGAATTTTTGTTAGTGTAATAATAAGAAACATTATCAGATGTGTGATAGAACATGCTCGAATGTTCGGTTTTAAAATATCAGCCATGGTTAAAAGACCGAGTCGACAGAAACCAGAGTCATTTTGTTGGTGTGATGTAAAGCAAGTCTCTATCAATCAAGGTCGAAAGACCTGAGTCATAATCTGTCACGTGTTGCCGCTAGTATGTTATACTATATGCCATTCCGTTAAAGATTTGAGTATATTAAACGTATATTATAATATATTTATGTATTTTAGTACTAGAGCTCAATAAATCTCATACACTGACGTTTTTCTGTTACTTTAATTGTATTTCCGTTTTCGAACAATTTTTAATGGTAACAATTAAAAATAACAATATGGACCTGGTCAATGCGTTTTGTTATATTAATAATTATAATGCTACTACTTACAGCGCATTAGTTATCCAAGTATGACGGTGTTAATGATAAAAAGTAGACAAAAATAATTCATGTTTATTTTTTATTACCGATCAACATTTTGTTCTATTTAATTAAATTGGATGAAAACCTGGCACTTAAAACTGAATAGCTAACAGCATTATAATGATCCCTTCTGTGACTAACCAAGCTCCTGATTAGAGAACATATTGATATTAAAAAACGCATCGATAAACTAGACCAAAGTGTACTACGTTGATCGAGAATATATAGATGGCATTTTCGACCTCCAAACCGACTCGATAACCTTTAACGAGCGCCTAATGCTGATAGGGTTAAGAGAAACTCACATGTTAATATTGAAGTTAAGAATTTATCACAATCAAAATATTCAGAAATAATGACTTTGTATAAAGAAAAACACAAATATTTTACAAATACCTAACCGTTTTTCCTGTACTAAACAATAAAGAAATAGAACAGGCACAAAACCGACGTTGGAAAACATAATGAAACATGTGCTCTTTACAAAAGATACCTAAAAAATGAGAATAATAATTAAGGGAATTCTACTGCCGGGCTAACTGTATTGGGTATAGTGTGATTTATCAAGTTGCCATGGAATATCGTACTAGTTACTGGTAAAGTTCGTCAGCCAGTAAAATTTTTTCTGATCATTCTTTAAATTGTTTGAATTTTCAATTAGTCTGTAGACGTTTAATATTACAGTACCGCATTAAATTTGCCATAGGAGTCATTAAACTCCTTCAAATTTACATTTTAAATTCTGAAGTAGCTAACATAATAGTGTATAATTAGTTATTTTATGATTGAAAAATAAAAATTATCTGCATAACACAGTGTTAATTTCTCAAATTTAGTTTTTTTATTGTTAATATCAATGGACAAATAATTTCCAACAAGATTATAAGTACCAATTAAAAACTGGTTTAGATTTTTTAAATCGTAAGAATAAATCCATATTATATAAACTATGAATATATAATAATATAATTCATTTCAATTATTATCTCAAAAATCTAGAATGTGTTCAGTAGAAAACTGAAACAAACATATAATTTAAACACTAAAGGAATACAAATATGTAAAAGAGAATCAATAGCAATATTACAATGATAGGTGGAAGGTACCTTTCGTATTTTTCTGCATATTATCCTGAATAGAGGCAATTTCGGTGGACGCCTGAGGACTTTCAGGATCCACCACAAACTGAATCGGTTGTTGATTCATTGCAGACCTGAAGCATAGAATTAAATAAATACAATTCAATTATTTGAATTAGAAGAGACACATATTTTTAATGGTGATAAACTTTACTTATTACATGAGAGGTAACTCACATTGTAAAGCAGCAATTGTAAACATTATTAATCTAAATAATTTTCTCATTTAAATAAAACATACAATTATACAACTTAAAATGTACAATAGTTCAGATAGGTAAGAAAAATGTAATGTCAAATTCGCTACAAATCTCAACGCCACTCTCTTTCGCCCCCTCTGTCCAGTCCACCATTGTTCCTCCTGCATCAGCGTCCTTCTTCATTTGATCCTATTATCTTAATTAAGATTGTCAAATTACGTTTTCTTACTCCTTCATCATGTTAATTATTTATATTTATTTTTTCATTACATTAACTAATTAAGTCTAAATAAGTACACAGTGTTTACTTTATCTATACATATCACTTGTCTTCTGAATATAACAAATTATCCAAAACAACTTTTCCGTGCTTTTTGCTTATTAACTCCATAATTTCAATGAGAAGTGGACTGAATGTAACTAGTTGAAATAGTTTGATGTTGACTGCAAATTCTTCTGAATTTCTGCACATTTATGTTTATCTTTTTTACACCTAACCATTTAGAGTTGGGGACTATCACATCATGAGTTAATAGAAATATTCAGTAATGGTAATATATATGTAATTATATAATACAAATAATACTATATATTGCCAAATATTACAATAAAGTAATCAATATTATATGTATGTACTCAGTGCAGACTTTCCTCTACGAAATTTTGACATACATAAACTTTATAAATATACCATATATTTTACACATCAATACCCAATTATTTTTGGATAATTTAAAATACTTTTTACCAGTAACATTAAAAAAAGAATTAATCTATTACATTTTATGAAGATAATTACTTTCTAACAAATGTTTTAGTGTAAAAATTATATACAATTATAGGTTTAATGTATATAAATATATTTATCTGTAAAATACCTATAAGAATGCCTCAGTATGACTGTGCTGATGAAATTTACTAAACCATTCCATTTTCGGTGCTGTAAAATACCAACTGTATGATTTATAATAAAAATAGATAACAATATTAACTTCTATAAAAACACCAGAAGAATATAAAATATATTTAAATATTATTCAAGGATGAACACTATATTGTGGAGGGGAGGTTGTATGAAATACCAGGGGCCCAGTTATGCATTATAGGGACCCTTCCATATTGAGAAGACCTTCATATAGAATACATTTTATTAGTGTACTATTCCTACTAAACTATTTTTTTCGATTTATACAGGGGACTCTCTAATCTGAGAGGACAGTCACTCAACCTGGTGAGAGTATTGCAGCCTTGATTTTCCTTGACCATTAACTATTATCAACGTGTGTACCTCTGACCCTGATTCATTAACTTGGGTAACCTGTTTCTAAAATATTTTTGTTAATTTCCAAAATCTTGTTTCTAAGCAAAAATTAGAACAAAATTAAGAAATTGAAGTTGTCTATGTCTAGACTGTATTGCTTTTTTACTTTGTAATATTTCACTTAAGTATGTTTATTTGTTTGGTGTTTGCATCTTTTTATATAGTTGAGATGTGTTTTTGTGTATGTTAGACTATGATTGGCTAACAATTTTTGATATATATTAGCCATACAAATTTTGAACTCTTTATACCATGACTATGCCTTCTTGTTCAAAGGCAGATGCTTGGGTTTTTGTTAAGTTTATTAAAACTTTATTGCAGTTGTTCTTTGCATTCCTCACAAGTGACCATTACTTATTTTATTTATCATCATATAAATGTTATTAAATATGTTTAATTAATTAGGCGCCAATACTAGTTTTGCATGTACACTTATATAATAATTACTGTGTTCAATACTGTTTTACCAATATTCAAAGTAACCCAAATGGTGTATGTAAATGAATATCATACTCTTAAAAAAGAATATTCAAAGTCACCCCATGCTGTGGAAAACACTGCTATAATTTAAAAGTTTTACAAGGCAGACCATAATTAGGCATAGTTAATTCACAAATAAATGAATTAGTGACTTTTTTGGTAAAAATTAAATAGGGAAAATCATTTAAAGTCACCCTAGTTTATTCTATAATTTAATGTATACATATGTATTTTCAAGATATTATATAAATTAATTGTAAATAATAAGTAAGCACTAAGTGCAGAGCCAGTACAAACACCAAATATAAATTACATCAATAAAATATGATTAATATATATATATGTTGTTACTTTGATCTAGATGGTAATTTTTGTTTATCTATTTTAATACTGAACACATAAATTAATAATGAATTCATCTTGTAAATTGGTTGCTTCTTTTCATTTTAAATTTGCATATTTGAAAACATTTAAACTTTTTTTATGCCACATATGAAAGATTACCAAAATTGTTGCATAGCATATTTACATTTAAATCAATAACTTTTAATAATTAACTATTATTATAAAAATGTATGGGTGTTATTAAAGAGAAAACATATCTATTAATTTAGTCTTTAGTACTAAATATAAAATAATAATTTAAGGATCATTCCTATTACAAACAAACTTTAAAACTTATAAAATATTACATTGTATAGTCAAGTACTCTATAAAGCCAATACATTTTTCGAGTATTTATTAAGCTTAGGATTTTTATTTAATATATTACTTTAAAGTAATTAATTGCTTTTGTGTTAAAATTTTATTTGTCCATGGTAGAAAATTTCAAAATGTATTAGAATTATTTATTGCACATTACTATTATTTAATAGTATCATAATTTACAAATGTGTATATTGTATTTATTTCTCCAATAGTTGAACTATACATTTATTTACATATATTATGATACTATGATATTATGATACTATACATATGATAGTTGTACATGAAAAACAAAAAAGTAACTAGCGATAAAAAAAGTTATAATGAAATATACTTTAAAATATGTATAGTATAAAAAAAATCCATGCATATAAAGAATTTGGACAGTTTATTTATGCAGTAGTTCCATTACATGGAGAAAAAATTTCAATCATAATAGATAGTAAAAAGAAGCCATATTAAACATGCACAGTGTTCTCAAAAGTTTTGTAAAATAATGTTGCTGGGTGTTATCCTAGATAATTAAGATAAAAGTAAAATAATAATATTGGCTCTTAAAGTACTTCTAATGTGAAAATATACTTAGGTACATGTATGATGACTATAAACTATCATAACATCATAAATGTGATAATACTGGGTGGTGTCTTAAAATTATATAGATACAAAAATTAGATTTAATGAGAATTATGTATGAAGAGATGTAACAAGAGCATCCAGTTTTGTCTGTAAGCTATTTATAGGCATGTGATATAAAGAATTGAAAATCAAGAAAATAATGGGTGCAAGCAGACAGGCACCCTACAAATGCAGCAGTGGCACATTTTTTGTACCTTTAATAAAAAAATGAGTTAAAAAGAAATCCAAATGCAAGGGGGAGGAGGGTAGCTTTTTTATTGTGAATTATATTTAGGAAAAGTACAAGAATGGTCTTTCAGCCTAAAAAAACCAAAAGAATCTCATGCTTGTATTTTATTCCTCAGTTTGTTATATGCTGCGTTTTTGAGTACATTTGCAGTGTAAAGGAGAGACAAATCAAATTTTTCTCAGTCCTCAAATAATACAAATCTGTCTGTGAGGTGAGTTCAGAAACAATGCTTTACTTATATAAAAAGTATTTTCATCATGTTTTGCAGGTTTTTTATATGACTATAATACATTTTTTTATTATAATAGTACAATAATTTCATGAATCTTCAGTTAGCTGGGAAAATAATTTGTAATGTGAACAATTTCTAGCTCATAATATGGCTATATAAGCAGTGTAGCCTATAATGGCATTTTAAAAATGAACATTTATTATTTTTATGACCCAAAATGCATATAATAAAGATATATATATTTACTCAGTACCTATGTTACAAATATTTGTGAAAAATACTAAAATATTATATTTTAAGCCAAAAATAGGTCCCTGACCCTACTTATGTAGGTGATATGTATAACTTATGAAATTCTGAGATATTCAGTCCTAGAATGGGTAATACATTATATAATGCATGGAGGATGTACATGTTCATGTATAATATATGTATAAACCATATTGTGAAAATTTGTATTATTTGTAACTTTAATCAAATTTTTCAATATTTAATAGTAAATAATTCATAAGTGAAATAATTAAGTAAACAATTTTTAACTTTAGTTATCAAATAAAGTCATATAAGTGGATTAAGTGATCAAAAGAGTCCTCTAACTCCAAAACCCATCTTAGATTTTACATCATACCTATTTGAATTAGTTTTAAGAATGATCAAAATAACATCAGTTTCCTGAATTCTAGATTGCTTGGGTTTATTTACAGTATATCTAATACACAGAAAAATAATAAGGGAAAAGAGAAGATGTCTTACATAATAAGGATTGAAGCTGCTTTAATTTACAAATTAAACATTATTAAATCAAAAAGATGGTTAAAAATGTCTATACATCTATTTTATGATATGTATATTTATGTGAAATATAAATATAATACAATACAAAAATTTTAATTTATTAAAAAGTGGTTCTTTAACTAAAATGTACTAGAGCCTAGAGGGGGCTAACCCCATTTTCAGCTCGGCAGTCCCTGTTACAGTATATACTACTATTTATAAATAAATACATATATCATCTTTTGCAAAAGATTTTGCAAAGGATTTAGCAAAAGATTCAGATTAATGTATAATACATTAATCTGAATCTTTATTGCCTATATTAATTATATATTATTAATTAATATATATATTTTATTATATTTAATATTTATTATTATTATTATAATTAATAATTATATATAATTAATTATATATTATTAATTAATAATATATAATTAATATAGGCCTATGTATTATATAAAATTTATAATAAAATTTTATATATTATTTTACAAAGGATTTAGCAAAAGATTTAGATTAATGTATTAATAATATATAATTAATATAATTAATATATGTATTATATAAAATGGAAAAGCAATAATAGCAGTA
>JAUZND010000267.1:0-14273 GCA_034780555.1 Coelogynopora nodosa | reverse complement strand
TTAGGATAAGCAATATTGTAACTGAACAGCAATATGGTTAATATGAGTTAAAGTAAACTAGTAGCAAACCCTCTACATATATTGCAGTATGTAACGCGTTGGATTTAAATTGTCAGTTGCATATTGCATATTATGTTACGCATTGTCTAAATTTATAAGTGAAATAAGTTAAAAAACATTTGCATAACTTCGAACAATTTAAAGACTATTTGGTCTTAAGTTTTATTTCAATAAATGTTACTAAAATGCATTATATATACTTTAATTAAAATTCCTGTAGTCTTATTTTAAAATAATGTTTCATTTATAATTATTATAATGCAATAACTTTTTTTATAAACAACATAAATGTCGATAAACCTAATCATTTAGAATTGTTATAATCACAGATTAGTGTATTTATTATTTGTATAGTTATATTATTAGTAAAAATATTTTTATACAATGATACGTGACTCAACAATCGGTTAATTGCGTCATTATAAAAAGGGTGCGTCTTAAAACAGTAACGTTTAGAATCTTAGTATTTAAGCATTAATTAATTATATTATTTAATTTAATGAAATTATTTATAAGTGAAAAGTATCTAAAAAGGCCGCTGTAGTATATTTAGTATTATTAAGTAGGTATTAGTAGTATTATTACTTTTAGTCGTAATTCTTAGTCGAGATAATATGCGTATGAATATAGAGTGTTAGAATACCAACAATGCCCCATATCAGTCTACCTCAGTTTTTAATAAGAATAAATCAGTTCTTTCATTATGTCATCAAAAGTTTATCGGCAAGTACACAATTCATAGTTTAAGCTGTACACATTTCAAAAATAGTTAAACTTGCAGCGCGAATTTTAAGGAATATTAGATGTTTCCGTGTGTCGTGTCATATAACTATGACTTATTTCACATAAATCGGTAAATATTTGGGAAGTGTTTGATATTTTAAGTTCCTCAAATTGAGATATTAGCATGTTAGGATGTTGCATCTAAAAAAATTAAGAATGTTAACTTAATTATTTATTAGTGCACATTCTTCAAACTATACGTTTCAGGTTTTATTTTATTCCCAACCATGTATAGTAATGAAAAGTAATAACAATGATACGTATCTACATTGCTATATAAATCAGTAATTTTTAAAATCTAAAACTTCTAGCATGTTATACCTTTCAAGTAGGCAGGATACCCTATATTTTCTTCACATAAATAATACGTGTAATATAATATATATAATCCAACTCTATGTACATGATTTTATAACAATATGGGTAAAATGTTTAGTTAAAAACCAAGAATATATTGAGTTTATTAACAAACTACTAAGTATTATTTAGTGTATATATATATAAATATACATAATGATTAAAATGTACTTTGTGACATCTTATAATTTAAGAACTTGACCCCAATCATAATTGTGTTTAACATAAGGTAACATTCCCAAAGAAGTCGACTTTGTGTAATTATACGTTGAACTCTGTTTTTTCATTGGGAATGACATTCACATCAATGATAAAATGTAGTGTCCGTATTTAGTATAGTGGTCATATCAAAATATAAAAGTTGTATCAGATGAAATATATTTTTATAAAAATAATTTTGAAATATATCTAACTGTATTTTTAATGAAATAAACACATTAATACATTAAATTAAATTAAATTAAATTAAAATTAAAAATTAAAAATTAAAAATTAAATTAAAATTAAATTAAACACATTAATAAACACATATTTATGAAAAATGTCCAACATCAAAAACAATTTTGTTGTTGCTAAAATGCATCATGTTTGCTTATCCAAAACTGATTTGAACTATGGTATTAATAAATGCTAATAACTCACGTCTTATTAAAAAAAAATCATTTTTTTAAAAAAGTTATAAAATTTAAAGTCAATATAAAAATTATAATTGCGAATTACTAAGTAACTGTTTCTGTTGTTGTTGACTTGCGTACTTCCAAGGTCATAATAACTCAGTGACACTCAGAAACTTTATTATCAGTTTGGGCGTTTTCATCCGTTCTTCTCTACAATCGGTGTTTTATTCCATACGCTGGGCTTTCCATGCGATGAATGATGTATTCAATCATCTAATTGTCTTCTCTGCAAATCCTGCAGCTCATATCCTCTACCAAGCACTTCATCCTGATGACTTGCTGTATGCATCCGCAGGTAAATAGTATTTATAGTCTGATATTGTGCTCCCTTTATCATTAAGTTATTCCCCATTCAAACATCTACTAATCTACTTATCTTGCACATTATACTTTAGGTTTTAGTATACACGAATGCGCCCCAATACAATATTAACGATTGTAATCTTAATTATTTTACAAATCTGTTACCACTCCTCCCCTGTGTCTTTTGTTCTTATTCTGATGTTGTTTGTCTCTTTGGCCAAATCTTTGGTTATTTGTGAGTGACTAGAATACTCATTTGGCTGCATTTTTCATGATATCTTCAGCGTTTCTATCTTGCCCCTGTATTCGGCTTTCCTACATATATCGGCTTTCTTCTGTCAGTAATTATGAGCCCAGTCTACTTTTTACAGTTCTTCTTATTCATCATAGTTCTTTTCTCCTTTTAAATGTTGCTTCTGATTTTCCAAGTCCATTTGTCTGCTGTTTCAAAATGAAATAGAGACACATCCTTATAGTGTTACCGGCATCATTAATATGTAAGAACATATCCTCGACACACCATAACTCCAGACTATTTCCAACTATGTTTTCCTCATTGTGTCTATTCCACAAAGATGGCTATGGGAATTAAATTCGCCTATTATATTGTTGTTTCTTATCTTTAGGAAGAGAGCTAACATCGAATCTTTCTTCTCTCTCATTTTGTGCCGTTTTTTCTGTCCGTCATGCTGGTATGATTAAAGACTGTTTTCTTACAGTAGCTAGCATACCATCTCTGGCATATCATTTAAGTTTATCTAGCGTTTGGTTGATACACTTGTTCACAATTATTTTCATCAATACTCTCCTATATGCTTATTCCCTTGGTATACCTTCCTGTTTCTCTACGGAAATTGCTCTTTTGAAACATTACTACAAAATTTCTCTATGTATCTACAATTGTTATTTTGGAGTTTAGTGCAGATTTTGGCACTGAGGATCATTACCATCTTATTTTGCGTATGCATTATCCCTTTTGGTTTAATGATGCCATGCTCACATGATGATTCTGTTTCTGTTTCACTGTAACAAAAGGTTAACTGTGCATATTATCAAGTCCGTATAAAGAGTTACTTATACGGACTTGATAATATGCAGAGTTAACCTTTTGTTACAGTGAAACAGAAAGAGAATCATCATGTGAGCAGGGCACCGTATACGGTGTGCGGTTCCTGAGGGGTCTTCTTGGATCTCTTTTCTGCGCCCTCTATACATCACTAAAATTTCTGATATAATCCACAGTCATATTTTTATTTGGAATTTGATATAGCCGTCGTTTAAAGGTTAATCACTAAATATAAGTTAATTAAATTTCGTTTAATGTCTCATTTAACTACCGAAGAGAATATTTCTACTTTGATTAACTGCTTTTCTTACATTAACGATTGGTTCATTTCGTATCTTTTGAAACCCAATTCTGATAAAACTATTAATTTCGTGTGTAGATCACACCATAAAATCACTCAGCTGAATGTTCATGAATTTAATATATTTGAAAATCCTATTTGCTTTTATGATAGTGTTAACAATATCTTGAGATTCTCTGTTTTGACCATGATATCTCTCTTATTCGACGTACATATTTTCTCCAAAATCAAAACGTTTATCATAGCAAATGATATATCAACGATAACTTTGCTAAAACTTTTATTAACTTTTTTGCTAAATTCAATCTCGATTATTGTAATATTCTTTTTGCCCGTTGCTGACTTTTCAGATTAAATTAATCGCTTCATATTCAATATCGCTACGCTCGTCTTATCAAATATTTAAATTCAATTTCTAATTTCCCCCAATTATTTCCCTTTCCTCTTTTGGTACAACCTACTTGTTCTATTTTATTTTCTATTATTTTTGTTGCCCACTTTTGATATTTTATAGCAGATAATATAATTAAATATATTGTAATTATGATTTATAATATAACTATATAAATTCATTAAGGGTTGTCACTTTTCCAACGTCGTGGGGATTTTTTTGTTTTTTGGTCACTTAAATATTATAAAACTGCAATGAAATATGGGAGTATTAGGGGAGAGAGGGTTGTGATTATGGATGCCAATACATTTCCGGATTTAGGATATTTTTGAGCGTCTCGTTCCGGGAAAGGTAAACTGTCCCGGAGTCAGACTTTTTTAATTATTAAAAGTTGGATGAAAGTCTGCTGACGTTTTTTTGCGCCGAATACATTTTTATTTACTGTTATGTGTATTTTACATCAAGGGTGCAGCGATTTTTAGTGAATTGTTACTATGCAATTCAATAGGCCGATGTATCGTAATGGGAAGTTTAATTTTAATCATAATCAACAGTTTGCGTAACTAACCATTTTACGGAGGGCTTCTCCGTGCTCCGTATTCCAAATTCTGATTTCGGGATGTTAGTAGCCCGCATCCAAATTTTTTTACAATTCTCTGGCAGCCCTTGACTCAATCAAATATTAAACTTACTAATCTGATGTTATATTTAATTATCACAAGTCAAAATGTTGAGTTAAATTTTTAAATAAACTGTTTCAATTTTAATATAAAAAATATAATATTATTTAAATATTAAAAAAATAGGGTTATTCTTTCAATTGACTATTATATATTAAATGATTTTGTAAATGTCAGTGTTCACACTGAATTTTTGTTTTTATTAAAAATATAAACTATATTTAATTCTTTTGCGTGAAATATAGTTCAACATGTCGCACAAACACTTGCTAATATATTTTAATTGTACAACTATTCATAAAATAAATATTTGTTTGTCAGAATCAATTTTAAAAATAGATAGTGAAATTTTTTTTTCCTTTCGATATATTGTATATAATAAAACCGTGCTGACTTTGTTAAAGTAAATTGTCACTCTTTAATATCATTTATATTTACAATACGCGCAATGCCAAATATCTTGCTGACGGTTAGGCAATGTTGGTATGAAAGAATACCCGTGTCCTAGAAATCTCATTAAACAAATGCAATTAATTTAGCCTTAATTACGAATATAATCGGATTAGTATTAATCACAAATAAATTAGAGAAATTTTGTTTTACAATGTATAAAGTCATATTAATTTTTATTTTACTTGTCTGCATGTCTTGAATATTCATAGTGTTTGTAGATAAAAAAATGTTAGTTTCTAGTTTAGGAAGTCAATAATTTTTATTAGTCGTTTTACCTTTTAAATATATATTTTTACTTATAAAACTATTAGAATTGCGTATTTATTGATACAAACTTTTTGAAATAAATCGAAATAGCAACATCAACAATAAAAGCGTATTTTGTACTTGTTTTCTCTCTTTACAAAATGTTCAGTTAGATATTGTTGTAATGTGCTATTAAAATAATCACACTATACTAATACATAGTAGCAGCCTAATCTTACAAATTGTTTTTGAAGTAATACATATTTTGTAGACGAAAATAACCGAACTTATTTATTAATTCAACGTTTTATTTTATTCAAATAAATATAAACCAAATTCTGATAAAACTATTATTTTCGTGTGTAGATCACACCATAAAATCACTCAGCTGAATGTTCATGAATTTAATATATTTGCTATTAATATTTATATATTTAATATTAATATATATAATATACCATACATACAAAACAGAGTATAAGGTTAATAAAAATAATATTCACTGTTCAGTTTCCGCTAGCCTCACAATACTAAGGCTGTATTCATATTAGATAATACTACATTTTTAAGAATGGAATTAACCAAAACAATCTTGATATAGCTAATGTTTTGAACATTTAAGAGAAGCGACTTATTATAATTTTCGAATTTTTAAAGTTTTGGTTATGTTTACACTATATTTTTTGATGCATATAATTGTACCAAATATCTTTGTAGAAAAAAAAAATTGTCTGACTGTAGACTTAATTATGTACATATAAGTTTGACTGCCATATTTATTCAGTGATAAAAATAACAGTACATGTTATATTATTTAAATGCTTTTTTGTTGTTGCTATATTTCCCATCCTACACATTTTATACGTTTTCCCAGAAAAAGCGCATTTATAATATATCATGCTGTAACGTTGTGTATAAAATTACGTTTTCTGTATTAAATATTGATGAAATTGATTAATACTCGTTTTTCACATATTAAGTGTGATAAAAATATAGAGTAAGTATATGTTTTTGAAAATGTTGATGAATATAGCTGTTACTAGCTAAACTACATAAAACACAGGTATTTATTTTTAATAATTTAAAAAAATATATATTTAACTATTTTTTTTTAAATTGAATGTTATTCGTTTTTCAGTCTATATTTTAATTAACATTTTAAGTAAAAAATAAAAATTTTTGAAAATTTTGAAAAAATGAAGCACTGTCTATCCATGTCGTGACTTTCCGGAATTATTTCGCCAAATTTCATTAGCCTGACTTGTTTCTTTGAATAAGTATTTTTTCTAGTGGAATTCGTTATGAGATGATACAAGAATTCTAGTTCTATAGTACATATATTTGTTGTTATATATGCATGAACTATGGTAACGTTAATTGAGTAGTGTGAGGATTGAATTTTTGACGTTAAAAAAATATTTTGTAATTTTTTCTATTCACAATTGTAGGGTGTCAAGGAAGTTTTTGTTGTTGATTTTGAAATTATTAATAGTTTTAATATCATGAACATGTTAAACAGAATTTTCTGTAGTTTTAATATATATATATATTATATATCATGCTTTTGCAATAATGTTGAAATAGTTTTTACGTATTATTTATGCAGAAATTTAAAATAAAAGTATTTTCACTTTCACCTAATGACCATTTATAAAAACACTAATCTTCATTAATTGGTAATTCTATATTCTTTTATTATAATAGCATTGATTTTAGTTAGATTATTGATTAATTTATATAAATAGAAATATTATTAAAAATATTATTTATAAAATAGAAATAATGAAGAACCGTAACAATAATTGGTGTAAACAATTATTTAAAAATCACAAAATTATTAGCTTCCGTGATCATTCAAATGTAATGAACAAGCGATATGCTATTATAGCTAGAAGCAGGCTCGAAATTTTCCTTTAAAAAACGAAAATCCATTGATTTGGATGATTTTTGGTAGGGTCACGAGACCCCAGACCCCCATAAGGCATAAAGAGTTGCTCCGGATTTTCCGTTAAACTATTTCATGATAATTTTGAGCGCTGCAGAAGTACTTCATTTACACACCCCTGTCATTCAGCCTCTACTTCACTATCCTCTTTGTCGACAGCACACACGTCCCCCAATCCCGGCAGTAGACAATTCTCCAATGCTCCACAAGGCATCAACTGGTGCTGGCGCCTACTCCAACTGGCTCCCAGTGTCTCGTCCCCCACAGCCCTCGTCCTCCACCGCACCTTCCGCCTACCCCACAGCTTCTGCATCGGGCCCCTCTAAGTCCACTGTGGAGGCTTCTCTTGGAGGTCTGCCACCCTCGACTGGCGGCGGGAAACGACGACTTTTTACACTCAGTTCAGTGTCGAAATTGAATGATAACTATATCTAGCGATCTTTCTTGTGTACGTGACTGTGCGAGCGGATTCACTTTATTTCTCATGAGTTGAATTGTTGTCTTCTCACCCAATCGAATGAATACAAAATGAGTATTATTAAAGTAATGTTTGTGGACATGATTATTAAATTTATGAATAATTTACTGGCCAACGGGACCAGTCCTACTGTCCTGGAGTCGCTGGAATGATGGGGCATATTGATATAATCGTATAATTATTATGTTTATTTAAAATATGTTTTGTTTGTTTACATTTGTTGATAGATTTTTGTTTGTGACGTGTAGAAAATTTGTGAATGATATTATGGCATACTTATATGTGACAGATAATTTCTATGAAAATATAAATATCAAAAAATTGGTCATAGCTATTAATAGGTATCTCGCTTTGCAACAAACTTTCAACAATTTTTAGTTAATTTAAAATTGTAAAATTTATATATTTTTTTAAAAGAAATATAAATAAAATGGTATATTATCCGTGTTTTTCTAATGTAGCACCAGTGTTAATCATGGTGCTAATCATGGTGGTTAATCATGTTTATTTTAATTGTTTAAATTTATTTCAATTATTTATCATTTCTGCGATATAATTTGAAACGTTTTCTATCTATATTAAAAAAAAACATATTGAATAAGTTAAATGGATGCACGTCAGACGCAATTTTAAAGTATGAAATGCAAGATTGTAACTGTAGTGAAAAAATCAATATTTCGTTGAAGGTAAATGAAGTTCGTAAAAATACATCTTTGTATTAGATTATGTACCAAATTAAGGTGAGTCAAATAAATTGAAAAACAATTTTAATGATCCTGTATAGAACACCGTATTATACTAATTTTAATTAAAAAACTTTCCAAAATTTAATTTGTTATAATGTTTATTTAAATTTAACAAATATTTCACAATGAGCTTATTAAAACTGAATAATTTAAATCATTATTGTTGATTGCCTGATTTTAATGTACTTTATAAGAATAAGCAAACTGTTAAAATTACTAAAATATTTTAACGATTCAAAACATATTATTTTCTGCAGCTAATATGTAACGTTTCTTATATTGCGGTTCTGTTCTAAACGTTTCTGTTGCTAAACATAATCAATAATATGTATTTTAAAAGCAAGTTTTTAAAAGAAGAAGAAAGCTGCATACTTTATAAATCACATTGTTGAATAAAACTCCTGAAGTTGTTGTATTACGTGTCGCCTATCTCATAAACCTAAGAAGAATACATTAAAATATAATGTATTGATTGTGATTTATAACACTCCACTGCAGCAAAAATGTGTGTTGACTCCGCTTTACAAAGTTTATTGCATACAATAATCCATTAAAAATGGAAGGGAAAATTTTATAGAACAACATGGAAACGGTAAAAACGAGATTGTTGTTATCCGAGCAAACAAACATGATGATTGAGAGCTGCCATTACTTAGTGTCTTACTCTTAGGAAGTCTTCTTATGGTTACCTAATTGATGGTGACAAAATGATTGTATTAATCCAACCCAACTTTTTTGAACGTTTTCCACTTTGTGACTTTTTGTAATTGATTATTCTTCTTTGCTAGTTTAATTGTTAATATTGTTTTGTACAAGTTGTGATGTAAATGTTTAATAGGATTTTATTGTTTTTACTACATAATTTTGTTATTTTCACATATTTAGCTGTTTTTACTGTTTTACAAAACATATCTTATTTCTATTATTCCTCGTGTGTTTTAATTACAAAAAAATTAACATCTGAAATAAATTTGAATTACACTATAACTGACATTTAGAACATAATTATTTTATGAAAACCAAGGGAAAACTCTACAAACGACATAAGAAATTGTGTCAATTTCAAGTTATTTGTCCTTTGCTTTCGTCATACTTGTTGGGTTGGATATAACAAAAGATTCCTTAACAATGGTACAACGTGACAATGCGATATTGTTCAGAATATATAGGTGTTGTTCTATATAGAGTTCATTTATAGTAAACTCAATTAATATTTATTACCTTTTAAAATTATTTCAACATTAATTTTATTTTTAAGTGTAATTATAAATCTCTTGATTTAACATATAAACGAATTTTAAAATAATTCTGCGATTTGAATTTAATTTCTTTATGTAATTAATTGGTTGTGACTGGGCGGGGGTTGCTTATTTTATATTGCGTGCGGGATACTTTTACAATCATGTTACTGGTGTACACGATATAATATATGTGGAAATATAATTTTAATTCTATAGAAATACGCTAGTAAACTGACATTTTTGTTATAAGTAGACATTACCTTACATATAGTTGAGTGACAATTTTTTACTCAAGGTTTGTCATATGAAACTGGAAGTATTTGAAATAAATATTTGAAGAGACAATCAACAGAAAACTAGACTTTATTATAAAATGTAGGTTATTGATTAAATACAAGATAAGTGCAAAACATTAAACGAGAATTTTAAAATTGCTTAAAAGTGGTTTATAGCCCTTTTGTTTTAAATCAGATATAGTAATGATTTTGACGTTATTTTGAATTTAAAGAATTTAAAAAAATAATATTACAAGTAGCGTATAATTTAGAAAAAATATTTAACTCCTCCTGTGTTCGGTTTGTTATAAATATATTCATTGCATGACCGAAATCTTTTTGCTTGTCTAATTATTTTTACGGATGTATAAATAATATATCTATGAAAACTAATTAGTATAATCTGGAAAAATGACACTTCACTAATTGACAACATTTACCAGTTGGCAATGTAAGATGGCGTGAATATTTTTTACTGAATATAAATATTTGCATATCAACCTAAAAATTTCATTGGTAAAGATGATGTCACCGCACGGAGAATATTAATTATAGAAATAGGTAAATATTATTTTATTACGTACTTGTAGAAATATAAAACCATCCAGTTTATTATCCAACATCTTATATTATAACCAAAAGCAACTATTTAATTGTAATACACATACATAAGTAGGACATAATTAAATAAGGGCATTTTGAATAATTGGACATCTACTTGATAACAATGTACAAAAAGATTCAAAAGTGATTTACGTAAGATACTCTGTTAAGCGGCTAATACCTATATAATGTGTTAATTTTAATCAACAGTTGTTTGCATCATAATACTTTATACAATTAATACAGTATCCATAATTGAAACAAGAAATAATAAAGTTATGAATAAATGTACGTTGTACGAATAAATGTACGAATAAATACACGTTGTCTAAGCATAGATACATGATAGGAATGGTGGGTAGCAGGCAATAATTCAGTAGTAGGAATCTTTTTTGTTGAAGATTAACTGTATCTTCTTATGTTTTGTTCGAAAAGAAACTCATCTGAAGTGAAAATAAAATTATTTTTTCTAGAAAACAAACAAACTATATATATATATATATAGTTGAACAAAGAGCCACTAATTACAGAGACAGACCACCATTTTCGGTATAGGTACATATATATCTATATAATAAAAAGTAGAATGAAAACAACTTTTATACGACATTAAATTAAACGTTTATAATAAAGTGTACGGAAAATTCTGTTATAAAAATTTCATATGTATATCGTAAAATATAGTTTATTTAAAATTGTTTCAGATGTCATTGATAACATCATCGTATAAAAAGAATATGTCCCTATGTTTAACAATTAATTGATGAAATCGTAGCCAAAGATGTCTACATGTCGTTACAAAGAAGTCTACACATTTACGTTTCAGATTCAAATTAGTTCGACAGATTTGTTTTTTGAAACATGGGAAACGGTAAAAGCAAAAGGAACGAAATATTTTCTGATTTAAAAGAATTGAAGCACTTTTTACTTCATAAACTACTAAATTTCAATGTATTTTCAGTCCACAAATTGAAGAAGAAATTAATACATGTTTTGCCTTGGTCAATTAATTAAATGGAAACTATTTACAATAATTCATACAGTTTTTTTATTCACATGTTCAAAAATTTATCAATTTAGTCAAATAGTCAATTTATAAAATTTTGTCACAAAAATATATGTTTAGTCATTTCACAAGCCTTTTTTTGTAGTTTTAAAAAAAGATTTGTGTTTATTACAGAAAACGCAAATTTTTACTAACATCTTATAAAATAATTTCATTGATAAATCTGACAACTATGATAACTATTGACTACTATGAGAAATTCACTGATATATTTAATTTTTCTCATTAGCTTCACAAATACATAGGTCTAAATATGAAAAAAATCCGATAAATAAATACTCAATAATCGTTCAAGATTTATTGATCCCCTCGAACCATCCACTAAAATGTTTGATTAAATAATTAAAAATAAACTCCAAAAAATGTAATAAATTATGCGCTTATTTTAATAAATAAATTTTACTAATAAATTATGCACTAAATACACCTATTTTTGATAAAGAGCCACACAGAACAAACATCTTAGCGTAGACATGATGATATTATTTCTTAATGTTATTATCAATATACGTATTTATAGTAATGGGTAACCCGTCAAAAATGATAGGTATAATGAAAATGAATTGAATATTATTATCTTGTTTTCTATATTTCATATAATATAAAATGTACTTACTAGAAACGTAGTACTCTTGGATGGATTCGCTTATCTACTTTAGGAAGGTTCTAGTTGAACAAAGAGACACTAAATAGCGGATATGGTATATATGCTAGATATGGGTGGATTTATAAGTTAGGTTGATGGCTTCTCTACTTAGTAGTCCAAATTCATTAAAATAGTTAATATTTCTGATATATAGTGTCATATACGTACCATTAAATCAAAAAGTATGTTTAAAAGAAATTTGTTGAATAGCCCCTGATATGAAATCTTCATCTCTATCCTGAAGCTTTGACTGTATGTGATGTGGACGAGCTTTCCAAATATCTGATATATACTACTCAAAATTAGATGCACTCATTCAATTACATGTTGTGAATGTTAAAGGCCATATTCAGCACTGTGTCTACTTCGTACATGATTACGTTCATCAATGACAACGTCTCGTTTTTCCTCTCTTGCTACGATTACATAAAGTCCATTTTGGTCACCCATTTTTACAAACGTTTTTGTAACTGCATTCTCATAGAATCAAAATTTCTATCTTACTTTTTGAATAAAATAATACGTTTATCTATACGTTAATCTATACTGCATATACATTGTATATACAATACATCTATAGATAGAAAATTGTGTTCATTTTATTCTAAACAATTTATTGTATAATTATTAAAAATAATGAGGACATTTTAATGGTTTAATGCAAACCTATATTTATGTGCATACTTCAGCAGCAAAGCTGGGGAAGGGGTGAGTTATTAACAACAAAGAATAACAAAAAAATTGATTTTCAAAAAATATATTAAAAGATTTTTTTGGCTATAGCAACATCATACCATAAGTACATCTGTAAATAATCTCCCCCTTCCCCCCCCAAAAAAAAAAGTTTGTACTTCTATTCGTTGGATAAAAATCTTATTATAAGTGTATGATACATTTATATGAGTTCTTGGTGTTTTCATTAATTGATATTATGTACAGTTTATATGTTTATTGATATATAACAATACATAAATACAATGATATACATAGCGTGCTTCTCAATTAACTAAACTATATAACAAAATAATCTGAGGTTAGTATGGCGCCTAATCATCTTTGGTGTCTTATATTTTCACATCTGACCACCTCCTCTTATTTAATTATTTTTTGTTTCTCCTTTCTTTTATCTCTGTTTTCGGGGATTACCCTCTGGTCACGTATGTTCTAACAATACATATAAAACACTAATCTTATATCCACAGTTTTTAACATACATTCGATGTGTATATAATCTGTAAATCCCAATAATTTAAATACAGTTGTATATGAGTTAACTTACCACACTGTCACTGAGTGTATTGAAACTTGACCGGCGCGTCATTGGGACCACATTAATTTTGTGAACAGGGTTCTATAAAAGAGAGAGGTAGAATCTTGAGAACTAGTTGATAAATTGTCAAAATAAAAACTTCAATGTCGGATTGTTATAGCCAGAATGCGTACTGGTTTTTATATACAAGTATAAAATGAAAACAATTATTACATAATGAGATACGTATTGAAATATTATAATATTACATATCATGAGCATATCACGAGTGTTTTTACATTATAAAGATTATTCTTAACATTTTAAAGAACATTTATGTAATATATAATATAATTAATTAAAACACCGATAGCGATATACCCTTTCTGAAAAATTGTAAGAAAAGTTCAAAACAATAATATAGTATTGACAACATTAATAAAATGAAAACATATGTTGAGTTGACTAAAAAATAAAGAATAGTCAGAATTATAATACTATTATTTTATTTATTATGGCTTCGCATTGAAGTTTAATTTGTTTGTAGTTTTAAATAAAAATGTGTGTCTATTGCAGAAAACTCAATTGTTACTAACATATTATATAAAATAAGTTCATATATAAATTGACAACTATTGACAACTATGATAACTATTGACAACTATGATAACTATTGACAACTATGATAACTATTGACAACTATGATA
>JAUZND010000266.1:0-35614 GCA_034780555.1 Coelogynopora nodosa | reverse complement strand
AATCAAGTTACTGCTTTTATTATATTATTTTCTGTTGATAAAGCCTTATTATAGGCGAAAGCGCTCCAGATTTTTTCAAAATATATTATTTAATTACACAATTTTATTTTATTTGGCTTGTGCGTCAGTGGAATTTTATTTAATTACAAATTTCCTTACTTGATGAAATAAAGAAAATAAATAAAAACCTATTGAAATTTGTCTTCTTTAAAAAGAAAAAAATTCTACTAGTATACTGAATACGAAAATAATACTTGCTCACATTATTTACATAGGTTTGGTTATAACCTAAACATTTTGACAAAGTAGACACACTCATTTTTGGTGGTTGATTGGGGTATCGACAAAATTGTCATGACTCTCACGTCACTTTTGACAAACACAATTAATAACCCCATGGCCATAATATGTTTATATCCCTTATTGTAAAATTCTTAATTTAATACAATTATAATCCTTTCTACTTTATTATAAACTAACGTTATTATCAGTTAATTAATACCGTATTATATATACCATATCTATTATTCACTTGAAAATATAGTAATTGAAAGAAAATAACATGTTTTAAAATTATTTGTTATAGGATTTCACAAATTTTAACAAATTAGTGTGTTGATAATAATAAACATAAAGTAGTTTATAAAAATACTTACCGCAACATTCTACTATTTAAAAAAAAGGTTTCAAATTACACGATCTGCGTAGGCCTATCGCGAAATGCGTTTTGATCAGACATAGCAACAAATAATAATTATAAAATATATTTCATCGGTATAATATTGGTATTGTCAAAATTTTGTAAATATTATAAGCTACAAATTAGGCAACAACACCAAAGTTGATATTCTAACAGCAGGACGAAAGCAGAAAAATTCGCCATCTTAATAACTTAACAATCTTTATATAATAATTTTGAAATTTAAAAAAACGTAAAATATTCCTAAATGTAAAATTGCAAACGTGATACTTTTCATGACAAATAAAAAAAGTTTTAAAATGTTCCGAAATTCATAGATCCGTTTAAAATTCAAAACGAAAATGTCTAAAGTTATAATAATATTAATTAAATTTAATAAATTACTTCATTAATTAATAATTATTGTGTAAGTTGATAATGATACGGTACTGTGGCTGCCTGTATGAATGCCCACCTGCTGCAGATACAACTGCTGCTGCTGTTGAGCCTGCATTGCGGCGTGTTGCTGACCCCCCAGGCCCGGCGACATGCCGCCCCCGAAGAAGGGATTGTTCTGCACAGAGGAGGCGTTAGCGGGGGGCAGGAACACGCCGCTATTAAGCTGGGGCTGCATATTCGGCAGTGGTTGATTGCCGCAGACGCCGCCGCCAGCTTGGGAGTAGAGCTGATGACCACTGGACACGTGTGGTAGAGACTGCCCCCCCTGGGGTATGCCTGATGAGTAACCAAACCCACCTGCTAAGTTGGTTGAAACAGTGAGAGGTGTAATTCGTGTTGAAAACTGGAATAAGTTGATGCGTGCGAAAATTAATTTTATTAATCCTTTTACACATCGAATTTCAGTAATATAGGAGCCATGTAATTACTTATAAAATTTTCCTTTTATTATTAACTATAATTACTTATTTTTTAATTTAAAAAATATTTTAAAAAGTATTACTACTATTAATATTATCATTATTGTAATTAAATACCCGATAAAATAATACTAATTATAAATCTAAATGTTTATTGTCGCGTAATGAGCTAGACGTATTATTTGGAAATATACACACAGTCACACAGTCACCTACATCAATTTATTAATTTACACAAATCAGTAAAAGCCTACAATCTAATACATGTTAAGAAAGAGCATCGTAGAACATTGGTATTATCTAGAGAAAGTGATAGTGAATGTAGACGACATTGCATTGATCATGTCCGAAGATGGGTTATCTCTAGTCGACTACCATAGACTGAATTTAACAGCATTAACATTAACAACGGGTTCAGTGAGGTGGAGCATTTACTGATATTAGTTAACCAATTCTTTAAACAGGTATCCAGGTTATCAAACTTAACTAAATTAACAAAATTAATATCAATGTGAACATTTACAAAGGGTACATTTACTTCTTTTTACAATCAAGATGAAATTAATGAAATTTATTATCAAAGTGAAATTGTACATGACAACCAAAGCCTCTTTTGTGATCATTAAAATGTATCGTATGCATCATAGAAATACAATAAGTGACACAAAAATATATTATCATCGATTTGCCTAATATATCAAATCGTCTTTTGAAGATGATATCAGCTTTTTCGTCAGATAAAATATGTGAAATATATATAATATCTACCACTGACAAGATATTTTGGCGGCATGATAAGTTAACAAATATTGATTTGTATTTCACCAAATATTGCCTATGGGAACTAGCAGGAACATAATATAAGTCTTACTTTTAATAAAATTGTAGACAATGTGGATAGTACAACAATATATATACTATTGTTACAAATAGAAGTAGTTTAATATGAATAATAGTATAACTTTTACCATTAGAGGACAATGTTTGTAAACCGGGAATATTCAGCTTTAACGGGTTAAATAACGTGATATTGAGGAAAGTAATCGATTTGATATATTTCTAAAATCCGCAACATTTCGCTCGCCAAATTATACCAATATGCAAAAGGGGGAAAATAGTTTTTTTATTCGTACAATGTTACGAGGAGATTTGTCCATGTTAACTGATATCATCCCACATTTCAGATAACTTTTCTTGCAGTCAACATAATTCCCCCCTAAATGTTCCGGTTTGCTGCATGCAACACATATTATAAAATATTTCTAGCCTATCGACTATAAGACGTGATTATATAGATACATAACCTACTAATAACTACTGATGAGATTAAAACAAAGAAATTTATATTTAACAAAAAACTGTGAATTTAGAAGAACAAATAATAGAAAAAACTTTTATAAAAGTTTTCAAAATCTCTCTAAAATACATGTTTTAGTGTAATCGATAGAAATGGATAAAAGGTCTAGAAGCGCGCTTTGTTCAAATATGTGGCAAAAGCCGTCCATTTCAAAAGGGGCAAAAAGATTAAGCGTGTATGCGTGAAAATGCCGAAATCGTGTTGTTCTGTTGGTTATGGTTGGTTGTACATCTAGTGCTACTCCTGAATCAAAAGAGAAGGGTATTTCATTTCATTGGTGAGTTGTTTTCTGCTTCATATTTAATATGTATTTTAGGGTAAAACATGTATGTTCATGAATATACGTCGAAAATATAGGCCATTTATTGTTAAATAAGGGAAACGAATGAGTAATTTATTCAGCATTCAGAATCGATAGCCATTCTGTAGCTATCGTCCAATCAAATTGAGGCAAACAAATATGGTGACCGAGATTTGTCTAAACATAAAAACATATTTTTATGTATAAAAACTGAGTTTTTATGTTTTGACACCTCTCGGCGACCATAAACGCTCACTAATATCGCGGTTTGTTGCTGTGACATTACATGATTTAGGTGGGTGATTTCGCTTCTAGACAATCCAATCCATTTCTATGATGTAATCAAAACTATTTTTGAAGATTAAACTAAATTGCCTAAAATGTGTAAAAAAATAATTTAACATAATATGAAACCTAAACAGAAATTACATATAAAAAAGCTAAAATACTATATTGTAGTATTCGTACTTTTTCGAGGTAAACTAAAAACGATTAATGGAATTTGTAGTAGCTGTTGACTTCAAAGGAATGTAGCGTTACTGTGACTGTTTACATTAGTTTACAAAAATATTTAGTTTATGTTTTGGTCGGTGCACCATTCAACAAACGTATATGTATTATATATGTACACAACTGGCATGCGGCTCCAATTAATAACAACTAAAAAACAAAGATACAAACACAGGAAAAAATTATATAGAATAATGACGTGTGTTCACCTGCATCACTAAGTTATGTCTTCAAAGAATTTTTTTTAAATTGCACAGTAATATGCTCTTCCTATAACTTGAAAATCAGTTTGATTTAAACGGAAATGTTTTAGCTCAGAGTAAACATCTCTATGTTTAGTCCATTTTTAATAAAAAAAAATTAAATACGTCATTTTGTATTAAATTGTATTTGTATATATATATGTATTTGTATTAATAAATTGTAATTGTATTAAATTAAAAAATATTTAAAAAATACAAAATTGAAAATAAAAAACAGAATAAAAAATATTAAATGAATAAAACGGTATAATATGCCATTTTAAATATAGAGTGAAAATAATAGTTATCAAAACCTATTTATACATAAAAATATCAACATCCTGAAATGTTTTATCTATTTTTGGGTTCTATTTCTGTTATAAATTTCTTTTTATCAGATGTACAACACCAATATTATAGTAACAACTAATCCCTGCACATGTTCAATGAATGCCTTTTAGTTTACAGTCTAGCACCGGTTCCATGGGTTAAACTAACCAAGTCTTTCGACTCACCAAATGTATTATAGGCCGGCTGCGGCTGGGTACCGGCACCGGCAAAGTAGCCCTGCTGAGGTAGCGACGACTGTTGCTGCTGCTGTGACATGTTCCCGTAGAGTGCCAGTATGGACTCCTTCGTGGACCTAGGGTGAAGGTGGATTTCACATGGATGTTTAATATTAATGGATGCTTGGGCATTGGAGCTAATTATTTTCTAGTAGAACGTAACCACAAAGTAAACGACAGAAAATATGTTAAATCAACTAATTGTAATGCCTATAATATACTATATAATAGGCTTCATTATAATGCTCATAAAATAGGAGATAAATTATAATTTTCGAATTTTATTAATTTTTAGAAACAAGTTATCATCGAATTATGTATATTATAGTATATAAAATTTATTACTAATAGAATGCCCCTTGTATAATGATATTCTTAAACATCAAACAACTAAGATAAACCCAAAGCCAGAATAAAACATGTGGTAAGATTATATTTATTTTTAATTGCACATAGCTTTTGTAATAGAGGTCGAATGAATCCCTCTAATTAAAAGTTTTTTTGATATGTTCCAATAGAAAATTATATAAGGTTGCTATATTGTCAAATTTAATCTACATATAAAAATCATTTCGAAATTGGACAATTTAATCAATTTTAAGCAATAAATGATTTCCTGTTAATGATAACAGTAAATAGTAATGAAAAATACTTTTAAAAAATATGATGTCATTGATTTATGGCATTTAGAGTAGTCAAGGTTTCAAGAGGTGTGAGTGCATCTCAGAGGACAGAGCCCTGTTACTCTATTATTTCAGAACAAGTTGTTACAGGCATGTAAAAAGTGCATACATAAGTAAAATGATTTTTGTGTGTAGAGGCTTTTTGGATGATTAAATGTTCTTCCTAAATACTTACGTTGCTATACTAGAGTCAAATAGTGTACTTATTGCCAAAGGTAATGCAAAGAAAATTAAATGTCCAAATATGTTATAGTAACATAAAAACTATAAAAATTGCATCGCAGGTTAATTTAGCAATTTGAAATTAAAAAAATTAGATTATAATACAACATGCCTCATAAAGAAGTGTAAGAAAAAAGATTAATAAATCAATATACTGATTATTATTTAACCCTCTGTGAACTAAGAGTGAATAGGTAACTAACCCCTGCCATATTTTCACAATTTTTTTCGAAAATCATAAAAGCGATCGACGTGAGTTTTAGATTAATTAAACAAAACAAATATTGTAAATCTTTTAGATGTAAAAAGACTGGTGCTATCTTTTCGCATTATGACATTATTGGTCGATATTTTAATAATAATTCAGAATTTTTCTAAAATACACAAATAGAGAAAAATAACCTCGAATACACTCCGGAAAATGTGGAAGTTTGTCATAAACTAAAATGATTATCGATATTGCTTTTTATTTTATGAGAAAAAATAGTTTTACATGTTATTATAGTATATTGTACATATTAATATATTTGCAAAATGTTAAGTCTTCAGTAGTTAAATCAGAAATTTCTACCCCTTCTTAATTCACGCTACATATTTTTATCCCACTCCACGAGGGGTCAAGTAGCGCTCCCTTTCTCAGTTGACCCGCCTACTTGGGTGGCTGCGACAGCTGCTCCGCAGTGACACCACCTCCCCCCAAGGCATCCTCAGACACGCCCTGCGCAGCGGCGGAGGAGGAGGAGGAGGACACGGGCTGACCGGCAGTAGAGAAGAGATCGTTGGAGGAGGGCTCGGTGGCAGCACTGGACGACGACAGCAGGAAATCACCGAAGAGGTCATCGGAGGTGCGGCTGTTAAAGGTCGGAGCGGGATTGCTGGCGGGTATCGTCTCCATGCCGAGCAGGTCCACTGCTGCTGGCTCTGGTCGAGGGGGTGTGGCCACTTGTCGCGGGGAGGCCGAGCCTGCACGGTTCGTAACATTATTGTGAACAATAATATTATCTACAGTGTACTGTTCCTGTGTGGTTTACCTTGAATTTCATCACTTTTCTAGGACAATATATTATAATATACATTCAATTCTAGTCTAACACAAACAATTTATTTAAACAAAAATATCAAGAATAAATACATTATGCATTCTTGTCCATTTTCTATTATTATAACATAAAATATGGATGATAATATAATATATACTGTGCCGCAGTCAGGATTTCGTAAAGGGTGGGAAATTAAATAAATTTATAATATTTAAGAAAGTGATTTACCGCTCAGATTAATTTTAACCATAATTAAAGAAACATTACGGACTTTAAACATTTTATTATATAATTCTTATGATAGTCAGAAGAAACATACAGCCATTCGAATTAAATACCCTCTGGATTGAAGGCGGCATCGTTACACACAACCAACACGCTTCTTCTTAAGAACTTAAATCTGTACTTCTTTGTTTGAATCACAACACTTACACATGACTATAAAAAACCGATAATGCTGATATGTCAAGATTATCTAATCAAATTAATAAAGTTTATAGGGTTAATTCAATTGACATTATAGATTACTTCATATATTATATTTATATAAGTGAAATTGAAATCAGAACGATTTGTAACTTCAAATAATATATATTATATATTATTTTGTATTTGTATAGGCTATGATTATGATTATGTAGTATACCGAAAATTTATATCAATTATACGTCTCATTTGATTATACTTTGATATTGGACAAAAATGTGAAAGTACCCATAACTATATACTTACGGTCTATATATCTATAAGAGTATAATACAATATTACATTTTGACTATCAAGACGAAAACTATTACGCTGACTTTTTCAGAATAACATAGATCTGATAATTAATACATGACTTGTAAGCAAAATCTTACTTAAGTTATTGTTACTTTGAAATTCAAATATTTTAAAGCCCGAAACACGTTACTTATATTTAACTAAGTTTTTTTTCGCCTTTTCAATGACATGATATCTTACTTAGTTTTCAGTACTAAATAAAAAACACGGATCTCGAATAAGTTATAACTATGTCAATAAATATTTCTATTATACATTAAAATTGCCTAACCCTCAGGATTTTCAAACAACAGACAAAACGTTTCATTGAATTTTCAGAGAGTAGCTAGCCACCTTATTTTCAAATTCATCTAAACAGCACGTTTACCTGTACTTAGCCAACGGTTGTGTAAAGACAGTAGAAGTAGCAAGAGTATTTAAGTAATCGCTTTACTATAAAATTTATATTAATCCCCATAAACTAAATATGACGCATTATTTAAAATTTAACCGTTTTTTCTCAAACAGGATGATTTAACTACAAAATAATAATCAAAGTCTCATATTTAAAAAAAATGCAGAACCTGATAATATATATGCATAATTTAAAATAAAAAAGTTAAATTTTAATAAAATACATGCGCACAAACCAAATTTAATAATATTTAATTTATTAACAATATTATTTAAAACTAATAATTCAAACACTACAATCCACACCTGCATTAGTCACTGGTCGAGGGAGGGCAGTGCAGGAGGAGGCTGAGGCGGCAAGACCACCAGGAGGCGCGGTGATACTTCTCTTGACCGGCGTGGTGCCCGCACTGGTACTGGCACCAGCACCCAGGCCTACCGAGGGCCGGCTCAGCCGCTTGTCCAGCTTACAGACCTCCTCCAGGATGGCCGAGGGGTCTGGCTTGGGCGGTACCCATTCGGCCGCTATATAGCGCTTGTGCTCGTACTTGGCCCGGATGAACTGTTCTAGCGCCACATCGGTCTGCGGCCGGCGGAAGTTGTCCGGAATGTTGGCCTCGTACACCGCCCTGCCACGGCTGTTACCAATCTCCTGCATCATCTAAGCGAGGCAGAGAAGAGGGGGAGGGAAACTTATTTCCTCAATTTAGACAAATTCCAAGAACGACTAAAAGATAGCGAACTTTCAATTTGCAATAAAATAACGATGAAGACAATTTTTCATTTTTATATACGTCGATGATAGTTAGCGATTATAGATTTATTTAACAACGGATACTGTGCTTCACAGTTGTGAAATTGTGACTACCATATCAAATATTTTATTTCGATACAATTGTGTAGACAAATATTACAATTATAATTATGACTTAAATATAGTAACAATTTAAGATTATTTTTATGTAACATTAACGCACTTTATTCTTTTACTTGAGTCCTTGATAAAAGCAAAGTATTTAAAAAAGTTTTAAAAAATCTAGACGCTAACATAGTTGAGTTCAAAATGAACAAATAATCCTAAAAATTGTGAATAAAATACCGCTATCAGACAAGACTGGTCAATCAACCAGGAACAACAATAATAATAAAACTGTTTTGTGATTCTAATTTTCATAGAAATACCTACGAATAAATAGGAGTACTAACGATTTTTGTGGTTAGCGCAGAATTTAGTATAGGGTAGTTTCCGATTTTTAACCAATCCTTGTTCTATTCTAAAAATCTTGATAACTTTATTCATTGTGGACTTTATTTAAACTCGTTAAACTTTATGCATAAAATTATTAATCCAATAAAACTTGTATAGACTAACTTGATTATTAACATTAATAATACAATAATGAGACCGTCGTTTTCATCATAATAATTTTTTTAATAATTTTTTTAAATCCAAGGTTTATGCATAGATTTATAATGACAACAATATTCACATAACAACTTGTTAGAATTTATATAACATTTAAACGTTTTCATAGTACAAAAAGAACTAGGATATATATAGTAAATAAATACGTATAAGAATATAAACATACTGCAATCTGTTCAGCTGTCCATGAATCTAAATTAACTGATTTCACTTTTGATATATGAACTCCCAGATTTCTGTGTATACCAGCACACCGAATACACAAAAATATTCCAAGATTCCATGATGCCCAACGTGGACCTAAATATAAATACAATATAAAATCATTAAAAAAACAATTATAACTTTACATTTTATATATATAAGACAATTTATATATATTTACATATAAGAGGAAAGATATATTTCACGATGTTCAACACACTGTAATCAATAGAGCATTATATCAGTGCAACTTAAAATAATTGTTATATTATAAACCTTAAATGTGTAATAATTACTACTCTTTAAATAATAGCTATTTAATTAAGTTAAATTTAAAAGCTACATTCCTAATATATTGTTATAAAGTGAATTATACAAAGTCAATAATGAAAAACATTGGAATAATAACTAAATGAGGCACTGCAAATGATATGCATTAGTGAAAAGTTAAATTACACTTATCCAATTAGAATGTAGTAAGCTGACCAATCCTATTCTAGAAGGGAAAGAAAATTAGAATTGAGAAATTTTCCAATTATAAAATAGTAAAAGCTTTAACTTTAATTCCTTTTTGGAAAGATAATAAAATTCACTTTAATTTAAGAAGATTATAAAAGCTAACAATTTCTGAATACAGATCAATTGCATACAAATTACTTATCTTTAAGCCTATAATTCCACATAGGTAAAACCGGAAGATTTTTTTTCAGCCACCACTTAAAAACTATTTTGAAAAAACTTCTAGAGCCTTTGTTTACCAAAACCAATATTTTGTATTGCAGTTTTAGTGCTTATTGATATATTTAAAGTCTAGATTTAATAGATTAGAGAAACTTATCCATTATTTATGAATTTTCCAATTGTGGGACTATATTAGAAAGTATTCAATTTATTTATATGATAAAATGATTAATACATTTACAAATAGTGGACTGAAATGGCCCATACAATATTCAATATTATGAAAACATTCATAGTAATATGATACAAACATATAGACAACGAAAATTACAAGGTGAAACCAGTAAACTACAGTAATAAGTTTGTTAATAATATATATATATTATTGTGTGCTAGAACAATAAAATACTTTTTCAATGAGATTTTATTTGCATTAAGACTATATATTAAATGGATTTATTTTAAGATTAGTTACCTCAATAGGTATGTATAGAGGTTCATCGTTTTTATTGTTTGTGATCTGGACATCTTTAAAAGTTGAACAAATATTTTAGTTTTAAAGTAACTTAAGTATTAATGTATATTAATTTCATTAAAAAAATATATGATTGAAATAATAGTCTAACATGAAAGTAAATAATTTATAAAAGTAAGCCAGTATAAGATAACACTAAAAATAAATAAATTAAATATTTGTAATCAGCAAAAAATGCTATGCCCTGTCAGAACCCAGTAAATAACACATCATTTTGAGTCTTGCATACATATGTACACTGTACAATATATTCCATATTTTCTATATATATTACTCTTGATTAATACTAAAACCTACTTACATAGGGATCCGGGAGGTGGGGTCAACTTACATAATCATCCCATCAGCCCATTTAAACCAAATTATTTTGGATGACAGATGCTAGCCGCAAGTAGAAGAGATCTGTAATTTTCTCAGAATCCTTGCAATTTGATTGGTTAATAGTATACATCTAAATATATAAATAGCTCTCTAAGATAAAAGAATAATTTATAAAAAAATTATACAAGAAATTTTCTAGTTAATTATCAATTAAAATTAATATTTATTCAACAATTTATATTTATAAATATAATAAAAATTCAATTATATTGTTGACATAAATTATAAATATTTTATTTAAAAAATTAGTTTGTAACTTTTTTTGCAATACAACTTTTGTATACTATATACTTATTGTATATTAAATAATATAAATAAACCATCTCTTATTATATCTACAAAATAACTAATCTCTAATAACTAAATCTTATATACTATAAGAATAGTAAGAATTTATTATATTATATACTGCTTTGCATAACTAATGTATTATATGATATGTATATATTATTATTAAATACTTTTGTAAAAAAATTAATTAATTTTATGACAAAAATAGAACAAATATACATTCAAAAAATTAGTTATGTAAATCAGTGATGAAAGATATAACAAAATCGTACAATACTTACAGGAACTTTTTCAGTAACAGTATTAATCAGAATATAAGTTAAGACCTTGTGAATGTCATAGAGAATGTTATGTTTGTATCTTATTTGTAAGAGTTTGGATTAATAACCCATCAGCTCGCCAGTTCCAGTTCATTTACCGCCGGTTGCTTGCTTGCGCTGGTGTTGTGCCTTCTGCAAAAGGCAACATTGTTCCAGTAGATGGTTCTGAGCTAGAGGACCCCATGCTTACAGAGGAGTCTGCGTTTGAGGACAGCCTTGTTGACAACATTGACGACCTGATGAATGTCTGCCTGGTCAATGCTTGCACCTACATTTCTGAATGGGCAGTTCAGAATATGTTATGTGGACTAGCCTGTCAGGAATGCATGGACGTTCTTCTTGCTTTACCTTCCACCAGGTTTCGTTTAGATCTCAATATTATTCTCTTGAAGAACAATGGCGGATTGGTAGTCCCCATTGAAGGCATGGTCTCAGTAGTGAAAGCTACATCATTTACTCCCGATTCCCTGATGTGATCATTTCTCTAATGTCATTGTGTCCATCGACAATCATCTTTTTTTTACTAGTGAAGTTAATTTAAACACTATTTTCACCTTTGACAGCAACACTTTTCCAACAAGCAAAATGTTCTATTGCACAAGTGTCGATTGTGTTTCAAACTGAACAAAGTAACATTGTTCTGTAATGAGTAAACCATTTTAATGTTTTGCTTTACCATTTATGTTTAGTACATTCCAGGATAGGGATCCATTTACCGTTTTATGTGCTTCTTGTTTGTATTTTTCCTTTTCTGTAAAATATGCTACTCAAAGATAAACACTATCCTTATTATCTTGTTTATAGTCAAGTTTATGGTTATTTTACCTTTACTCACTAGCAGAGTTTATGCTATGTGTAATTTAGGTATTATCCAATTATTATTTGCCATTGTGTCTAATATTTTATATTGAATATTATATCAATAATTTTTCAGTTTGTGGTAATTATAAAATGTTGATTTATAAAGATTTTTTTCATTTGAAAAACATTTGAAGAAATAAAGGGTTATTATTTCTTGATGTAAGAGCTAAACAGTCATACATGTTTATTTCAATTTATCTTCTGTATGTTTACATTCTTAATAATTGTGTGATATAAAATAAAAAATGCCTATTTGAGTTTTTACAACTTTTTTTATACAATACTTTACAATTACAGAATTAAAAAGTTACTTAATATTACACTATTCTATTGTTACTCTAATAATATATGTTTCATTCAATTTATCAGTTAAAACAGAACCCATTATTTTAGAATGAAATAGTTGTAGCAAAATAGTAGGAGTGGCTATTAAGCACTGTAGAAGTATTGTGAAGTTGCAGATTAAGTTGTTTAATTATTTTATAGTTTAATTATTAATTTATTTATTTTTAATATTCATAATAAATTTAAGAAATTATTTACTGGGCAATCGGAAGTACAATACTTAATATTTAAAACAATTTATTTAAGTCAAAATTGTACTCTTAATTAGTTGTAAGTATGCTTTCTGAACCCCAATTATGAATTGATCTGTTTGTTAGATGGAAGTAATTGTTGTACCATTAAAACCGCCAAAATGTATGTATCTGCTGGAGTAAATTTTGTCTAAAATGAGGATTCTCTAAATAGTAAATAATTATTACAATGTTCATAGAAAGTTGGTTAATTAGGCTACATTAACACTTGTCTTGCCTCACACAGGTGTGAATCACTCATTGTTATCACAACCAGCATATATAATGTGATCGTTAGAGTGTACATCTAGAAGAGAGAGAAAGGAATTCATATTTATGGTGTGAACTGTAGAGCATGATATGCAAATGCGAGTGTGGAGCTCAAAGTTAGAATGAGATGAACTTTGCAAAGAAGAACACAACTTACAAATTATTGTGCTTATTAAATAAAATGCTCTGCTGGATAGACAATTTCAACGAATGGTGACAACAGATCCCATTTTGATTGATACAAAAAACCTATATATATATTATAAATAGTAATTGACTGTATATATCTTACCAACACTATTTGGAGTATAATAAAATTGTAATTGAATTATACAAATCTGCATTTCAGTTTAGTTCAATAGTCTGGGTAGCTGCTAGTTCAGGGTGTTGACCACCTTATCATAATGGTTTTGCATGACTTTTGCAGGTTTCTGTAAAATTTTGCAGGTGTGATATACTACGTAGGAAGGGGATATATTCAGAAGTAGTTTGAAAAAACTACACTTTATTAAGAGAACTACATGGATAGCTAATTAATCATTTACATACAAAACCTTGCATTTTAAAATGAACACTCTTCAATTAATATGTCCATAACTGAAAATAATTACAAACATTGAAAGTGGTTGTGAACTTGTGGTGAAGAATTTGAGTATTTGAAGTTCTAGTCAATGGACACATCTCAAATATAGATAAATTCTGAAATAAAAATATATTGAAATGACAATGTATAACATACAAAATAAATTTCGACTAATGTAGTTTTACATGACTTTTATGCGATTTTTACAGATTTTTTCACTTTGCATGACTTTGCATGACTTTTTGCAGGTATCTTCATTTTGCATGACTTTTGCAGGTTTTGCATGACAGTCGACACCCTGTTTTTTTTAATAATAAACATACTGAAATATCCATTTATAAATACCAGAATTATTGATAGGCATTATATTAGCAAATGTACAAAGTAAATATTTTGCGTTTCATAGCAGAAGAGTTGCTAGACTAAAACCTCTTTTAATATAGTTTTTTTTAAATAATATTACGCAAAAAATGTAACAAATATGGTACATAGATGGATTTAAGTCATTATTGCTTAATTAAATGCTTTAATAGGGTTTCCATATTATGTTAATATTATCAAAAGAATAATAGGTATTACATTTTTTCCTGGAATACACTTAATAATAAATATATGCTATCTTCTTTTTTAATTATCAAAAAATAATATTAAATACAATTTTTTTTAAAGAAATAATCAATATTTAATATTAATAAAACTAGTAACATTTAAAATATACACTCATATAAATGTTTGGGTGACAAAAAAGTTTGGAACCACGAGATAAAAATTATTTCCACATTACATAATAATATAAATTACAGAATATGACGTAATTCATAATTTTTTTTCAAAAAGCAACTAAATGTGTTTCAACTGTTGTATTCTGACAAAATTTCGATTTTCTTTGAATATTCAGAAATATTTCAAGTATAACGCGATAACACTTTTATCAAATTCGTTTATTGAAGACAAAGTAAGACACAATAAACTTACGAATTCACTGAACCACAAAAGTTTTTCATATATATTGATTTTAGAATAGTAAAACTTAGGGGGTAAATTTTATTTTGTGGTTTGAAACTTTTTAGACACCCTGTAAAATATTCACGTATTAGCTTTAAAAGGAAACATAATGATTTCATTAAATATATATACATTGATCGATGTATAAAAAACAGTATTTTGCTAAATTGATTTAATCAGGTAATTATTTTGTTAATAAACATTTTGAATTAATTAAGTAACAGAATTAATAACGTAATATATTTATTCCAAATGAGTATTTCAATTTATGCAATGAAATCAGTAAATTTGACTTTAATTTTACGTCAATCGTAGTATCCCAGTGCACAACCTGACTTTTAAATTTATCTTTATATGAATGTAAAAGAAACAGTTAAGGCGTAATGCATGCACTATTTTTACAATTTATTCAAAGACAGGCATGCATAATCGTCTATAAACTAACAACAGTCTTCACTTTCTAACAGTACATTTTGCAGAGTTTATAGTATATGGAAAAATTTATATATAATTGTTATATTTTGTATTATATAGCGGGCAACATATTTAACCTTTCAGTCGAATCTTTTGATAAAAATACTAATATTAGGCCAATTTACTTGGCATAACTTGGAATACCAATGAGCCAGAATATAATATAACATAATTTATGTTTTAAATAATACAGCAATACACAATATTAATTTCGATAAATTAATTTGGCTGGATTAATAAATTTGGGAAAGGTTAAAGTCGAGCCCATAATCAAGTTACTTCATAAGGTTTCTCTTACATCAACATTTGTAGAGTAGAGTAGACGTATAAACTCTGGAACTTGTGAGAAATCAACAGTTGGTTTCGCAAGAAAAAAGTCCCAAAGAGCAGTGAACATTCGTGCATCTGAAAGTGGACACAACATGATTAATGATTAGTATATTTAAATATTATGAAATGGAAAAATAACTATATCACTATAAAGAGCGCCGGATAAATGTATCATTAAAGCGGTCATTAATAGTAAGTTTGAAGCAAGTTTCGCTGAAAGTGGCGGAATTCTTGTGTGACATTTGCTTTCAATTCGTTGACATCCTGGGCCTTATGTAAAATAATGTTAGGCTTCAAAGTGTCCCACAAGGTCTTATCACACGACGTCAAATCAGGACTTCGAGTTGGCCAAGGTATTATTATTGGGCCAAACTTCCCTAACCATCTTTACTCACTTGAAGGTCTCCGTCAGATAATTATTTGTGACTATGGCCGTGTGAGCAGACGATCCCTCCTGTTGAAAATGAGGACAAGAGTATCCCCTTCACTTCTACGGCAGGAACAAACTGGTTAATATGGAGCATCTCAATATAGCTATCTGCCGTGACACCACCAGTCATGAAAAAGGGGACCCAAACCATAACTTTTGGAGGATGCTGGCGAATTTCGCCAGCATCAGCAAAACTGGCTTCAAACTATTAATGACCGTACATTCCGGCGGCTTCATTTGTGTATTGAAAAGAATGGTTTGCAGGTTGATCCTTTTGATAAATAAACATTTCGTATATAAAATTGACTGTAATTAATATTGTAAATATTCTCTAGTGTGTGCAATAAAATACCAGCATATCATTTGAAATATTATAAAACAACCGCTATCTTGTAGTAGCATATTAAATATAAAAATAAATAAATCAATAATGTCAAAATTTAATGTACCAGAAGAAAATATAGTGCTCAATGACATATTGTGTGTCATTAAAAATCAGATATCTACTAAGATGCATTTCTTTATAATTATTATATAGAAATAATTATTAAATAATATCATACTTATCTTATTTATAAGTTCATATAAAAATGTGCAAATTATTGATAATTTTCATAAAATTATATTTTGTAAATAACATTAATAGAATATTAATAATTTATCTACAATAATTATTAAAATCAGTAAAACAAATCAGTATCAATTAATATGTTTATATCCACAATATACCCCCAAATAATCAAGTTCACTGAATTAGTATAAATTATAATAAAGGTACATATTTATCTTAATATAGTATATCCTAGTGGGGATTAAAAACAATTTTTTTCACTTAAATTTGAAATAGGCTCCAATGAAAAATGATATCAAAACAATGAAGTAATTGAAAACAGAAAACATTTTATATATACTATGTAATACGATTTGCTTGTATATTTATAAACATTGTGAGCATTCCTAATTAAAAATAAATATATTAATAATTACTAAAATATTAAATTACAGAACTGAACAATGGAAATAATTATTAGCATAACGTGATTTCGGTAACAGAAAAGTTATTAACTAATTATTAGAAAACCACAGATATCTACGTTAAAACTAAAAGTTATTTGAATTTGAGTAAATTTAAATTATTCAACTGCTGATAACACACAATAGCAAACATAATCTAAGAAAATATGCAAAAAACACTATAAACATATTAAATAAAAAAATTATATTTATTATTTAAAAAATCATCTAATATTGAAGTGCATTTAAGTAATTTCCAGGCTTTATCCGGTCGCGGACACCGTTATTAGTAATGCTACTTTAACGTTTGAAATTTTGTTATTACAAAATATGATTTGGGATCAAATTGTATCATACACTGAAACAGAAACTGAACAATTCAGCAATAAAAATATAGCATTGTAAATTTGAGAAATACATGTGAAGATAAGTGTTTTAACAAGAAGGAAAACATCTTTTGTCTTTGCTGATTAGTTAGTAATTCAAAATATTAGCAAGACATGCTTTTAAAATGCACGAATAACAATAACATTATCCACAACAGGAAATCAAAATGCTTGTTTTATGTTAATCAGCTTTTCACGTGTCTATAAGAAAGATTATTCTTCATTTAGGTTAGTTAGGATAACTCATTTTAGTTTAGGTTGTTAGTCATTTAAGAGAACTCACTTAATCCGATTTGTAAGTATGAACTAAAGAAAGCTGATAGCGTTTACACAATTTCGCTTGAGAAATGTAAAATAACGAAATATCGATATAACTATTAAGAATAGAGTTCATTGGCGAGTGCACAAAGAGTGTGTAGTCAAATACGGCCAGTTTACCAGCTCAGTGTTATTGTGAAGAGAAAGAAATAAAACATGCAGTCAGATTCCAGAAATTCGACAGTGCGATACAGCCAACAAAATGGGACATTGCCTGTGCAGTTTTCGCCCGACAGCAAGGACGATGAAGTGTTTGAATCAGAAACGCCTCTATCTCGGGCCAAGCCGTCCCTGTCGCACGGACGCCAATTCCCGAGTCAACGCCTCCATCGACTTACCTTTGTTTGGATCGGAATTATCGAGTGTATAATCGGATTGTCTCTTGTGTGTATTCACTTTGCAATGGCTAATGTTCATTTCAAGAAGAACAAGTGTCCCTGGTTGTTGTCGTCATTTGCCGGAATGATTGTTCTTCTTAGTGGAATTTGTCGACTTTTTGCAGCCTGCATGCGTAGTGCCATGGAGAAGCTCTCTCTGGTAACTATGGCGCTCAGTGTTACGGTACTGGTGTCCATATTGCGAGCTACAAGTCGTTTGGAGGATCATTTTTTCAAACAGAAAGACGCAAGTATGGGCCTACTTTGCATTGCAGCTATAAGTTACATTTTCCATTTCAGCGGTTTGGTTGTACAAACTGCTTTTTGGGTTCTTTTTTTCTATGATCGACTCAACGCTCGTTTACTCCAAAGAGCTGGCAGAGATTCCTTTTGTCTTTGTCAATGAAATAGAACTCCTGTCCTCTTTTAAAGATACAGTTGCATTAATGTATGAGCATATTTTAGTTGGATTCTAATCGACTATAAATCAATTTTGATTTATTTATCAGAATGATAATTTTTCTCTATAATGTATAAATATAATATATTAATATTAAAATAATGAGCTTCTTATCTAACCATTTCAGAATAGATAATGTTTAATAATATCCGACAAACCAATAAAAATTAATATAACATAAGATCTCAAATATGCAGGTTTAAATATAAGATCACAATCTTAATTGCATAGCCATTTAACGCGGAAAAAGACAATATGGATGGTAGTAATAGAGAAGGATGTGATTATTTTTAACAGGATATATATTTCTTAAATGCCTTTTTAAAATCTTTATCATTGTTTTTTACCTGATTTTTAGTAAACTTGTATTTGCAAATTGATTGCAATTATTTTGTTTTTTATATTGTAGATTGCATTATTCAATATTATAAATATATATATAAGCAATGAAGGAACAGTTAGCTTAGCCCCACAATATAGTTATTCTTAATGTTTTTGTCGTGTTCAATTATTGTCTAAAAGGGTTTTAATTGTTTAATTATTATAATTCAAAATCCTTGTTTAATTGTTTTGTCAATTACGTATAATATGATATTTAATTTTTTGAACCTACGCATTACAAAATGTATGTATTTTACGAGCCGAAAGCGAGTTGAATCAACACATTTTGTAATAAGTTTCTTTGATAATTCGATGTAATCTCCATATTTATTTGCCATAGAATATTCAGTAATCTAGTAGATTACATATTGATTGCTATTATGGATCTATTGATTTATAATGATGCTTAACTTGTTAATAAAAATTAAATTAATAGTAAAAGAAATAAGAAAATAAGAAAATAAAAAATTGAATTCAATATACGGTGACAATCTACTTTGTTAAAAAAATTATTAAACACAAAATATAGTAATAACATAAAAAATCATTGATAAATAAGCAGTTTTTTAAGTTTTCCAATTATCAAACTAGCAAACCCTTGAAAACTTATGCTTTCTTTCGATAAATGTTGATTTAGCAATGATTTTTACTGAACAACTATTTTGAAACTAATGTACATATTAAATTAACCAATAATATTCAGAGTAATTATTTACTTTATAGATCCTCATTTTTATACATATAAAACTAGCTTCGCTCGTTCACTAAAAGACATAATAGTGTTTATAAATGTTGTAGTAATGGGTAATAAAAATCCAATATTAATAGTTCTTTATTTTGATATATAGTTAGGTATCGATTTTATATATTTCCCGCATATTCCATTCATTTATTACGCGGATAAAAAAACATATTCAACTAAACTTAATGTCAAGTATAGCCACTGCAAGTTGAACCTACTTGGTTTGAGCAGAAGTGTCAGCATACGGACGAACAAATGGGCGTGCAATGAGGGTATGCGTCCCCCCTGGTAACTCTTAACATACATGGCTGTGGCGGCGGCTGGTACGTTGACGGCGTTAGTGAGTTGTCGATGGTGAGCACGACTATGCGAGGCCAAACTCTGACGAAGACAATCTAGTAGGTAGTGCACTTGACTCCGTTCAGGGAAGTTGGCGTTCATCTACACTCGGGAACGTAATTACTAGTTTTAGTAATTTATGTCGACAACCTAAACATATCGATATTTAGTATATATTGTATTATATATATTTAGTGATTTTTTATCCTCCTTCTTGCAGACATGAGAACAGCACTCTGAATAGCACTTGTGCGGAAACCTAGGCGTTTGAGATTTTACTAACTAAAATGCATCTTTCCTATATTTCTTAATAGGAAAATTTGTAAAATATACTCATGAAAAAGAAATAATGTAATGTTTAGCTACAACAATAGTAATGCGTAGAAAAAGCCAAAAAGTCAGCAGAATCATAAAAAAATAAAACCATTTTAACCCTATTTGGTTTATGTTGCAACGTTAAGTATTACCTTCGTCGTAACGGTCACATACTTTTAAATAAAAAGTTAAAATTAATTTTTAAATAAATATTATGCGTTGTAATATACATAGACGGTATATTATATAGTGTCCATGTCGGCTCAATAACTCATATGTGAATTTTCTCCATATTATGGAAAAGGGAAAAACTGAATTTTATAGATTTGATAAATCATAAATATACTATTATATAATTATATGTAGACGTAATGAAATATAATATAATATACATATATATAATATATATACCTATAACTACATACAAATACTCATAGTACTGACATAAATGATAAATACCTTCGCATTGTTAGAGTGGACAGCAGTCGTGAGAAGCGTGAAAAAGCGTGTAAGCGAGGCGGCCGCCATTGCTCTCAGGTGTCGAGACTGACTGGTTAGACTTGCCACACATACACCGAGGCATTGACGAGTCCAGAAACTACGAAGGTCCACTTCCGATGAGACTGAAACACAGGAGGTTCACTTCGAGATTAAGCTATAATTTATATTAAGCTATATTAATTTTACAATTACTACCATAAAAAGTATGGATAGAATTAAAGTTCTTTATATTAAATAACTAAATATCTAGATTTGTATAATACAGACATCTGCAATTTGTGATTTATGTTGAATTAGAAATTTTAAGTACATTATAATATATGAATAGAAAACCCACATAGAACATAAAAAATTTTTACACCTCAGATAAAATCCCACATTTTCACAAAATTCGTTCTTCATATAACTTACTTTTTTGGGTGGTTTAGAGAGAGTAATTTTCAGTTATTGACTTGTTAGTTCATAATATTAATAGTATGTATTTGAAATGACACAATTTTAAATATAATATAAGCTAAGCATCAATCAATAAATGTAGTGAATACATTTTGAACACGTACAAAATCTTATGTGGTTGGACAAGACATGCAACAGAAAGCAGGGATCATATCCATCACTGTTCGGAGGAAAGAGTTGAAATTTTCCATCAGTATTGTATTCCTAAAATATAAAACATGGCATTAACCCATTTCATTAAAGAACATACAATGAGGTACAATAATGTACAGTGTGATGTATTTTGCCGGCATTCAAATATAAGTTATAAAAAATAGTTATTTATTGTTATATAATAGATACCTATTTTATTAAAGAAAATAATATACCAAAAGGCGATTAAATATTATATATGAAAATATATTGTTGCTTTATTCAATATTTAACATCGTAATATTTAGAATTTATTAATGTTAAATAAAATCAACATAATACATTATATATTACTTGTAAATAGCAAGTAAAATAATATTGATTTATTATAAATTTTTATTTTTCACTAAATTAATAAGCAGTAAAATTATTTTTTACTACATATTACAGTATAAATAAATTTAGATAACTAAAAATCGTATTATAAACCTTTTTTTACAAATGGCAATCGGTTGTGAAATTGTTTATATACAATAGAAAGGATCATTTAGTATTTTAAAATTATTTTAGCAAAAATTATGTTGGACGTTAAAAAATAACATCAATCTTACTAGCCAACGTCGACGTGCAGGAAAGTTGAGCGAAGTATATCGTAGCAACGTGTCGTCAAGGAGACTCATTGTGATACCGGGAGTGGGCTGACGCCACATCACACTTGTCAAATCTGAGTTGATACGGTAGTACTCGAGGGTGCGTTGGCCCCAGATATAAACACTTAATTAAGACAACATAATAAAAAAATTTTTTTCATCAAACCGTTTATAATATATTGTATTATTTGTACATCAATATAGTTTATAAAAACATATATCAGAATGCAATTGAGTTTAGAGTTTTCAAATACCATACAATACGTACCGTAAAAATTATGTTTAAGTAGAATTTGTAATACAATTTTGAAGTAAAGCAAAAGTTAGTTTTATTGAAAAAATAAATAAAAAATAACGAAGAGGATGTTGTAACAAGATGATTATGATCTTGTAAGAATGATTTTTTTGTAAAAAACTATTAAAATTTTCTATATTAATTGTTTTAATTTATGTATATTAATGCTGCAAAGGTAAATTTATATTTTAATTCGTTAAAATAGTAACAACTACTATTGTATTCTAAATAGAAATACGCGTCAATACGACAATAAATTAATCAAATAAACCAAAAACATAAATTACGGATAAAAAAATCGCTATTTACTAAAACTAACCTTTCAGTAATACTAGGTTAATCTTAAGTCACTTAAAAATCTAATAACGATATTAGCGAGTAAAATAGACAGGGTGGCCACTGTTCTGAACAAGATAAATTCGAGACAAATTATTTAATATTTTATATAGGCTAATACAAATACATTTGTGTACAAAGTGACTAAAAAGTATGTATTTTAAATATTTTTTTATTATATTTATTTAAATTAAATGAAAGTCGATAAATATAAATGAAATATATATAATATTGTAAACTTTTTTTAAATATCGATAAGATTTTTCTAAATTCGGGAATGTTTTTAAAATTCAACGACGTTCGAGGATAGGTGGCCATCCTGAATAGTTAGGTAAAAATGTTATCAATAATTAGCTTTGGCTTATTCCCGTATGTATAAAGAAAACAATTAATGCTAATATTTATTTGAATATTGTATTGAATAAGTCACGACAATAAACATTAGCTCACCCATTTTTGGAAATTTGTGCGCCATGCTTTTCCATGTTATAAATCAAGTGTAACAATTTTTGATCTGAAGAAATATAAATGAATATAGGATACAGTTACTTTAACCAATAAAATGATGTAATATCAACTGCTTAGCAAAAGTTACTCCTACAATACTTAAGCATATTTATCAAATATATAAACCAGTTTTACATTAGCTGCTGAATGGTTAATTTATGTTTAGAATTTCTGAGGAGAATTGTTTGGTAAATACATCATTACATATGGTAATATATTTTCAACTGCTTTATATGAAAAATAGAAATAATCAGTATAAGGAAAAAATTCATTGAATCTTAACGCTTCGACATGCAAATAACATTCACAGCATCATCATGTTACAATCATGCCTGGTACATTGTTAATGTTACACGATTACTTGTCTAAGTAGTATTATACTCAAATATCGTAGTAATAAGGTGATACAGGGGTACGTAGTCTCCCTAAAATATAAGTAAAATTTAGCCTCCAAGAGTAAAATTGTGCGAGTTTAGTTCATACGTACCTTCAGTGTGAAACTTTTGGAGTTTCGTCCACATACCTACCTAAATAAATACAAATTATCCAAATCATATTTTTGCGAAAAATATTTAATTAAAAGTATGTTTATGCGCCCACCTGACAATTTATATACCCTATGTCCCGTAAATTTATGGATGCGTACAGCCCCCTCCTGTAGGTCTGTGTACATTTTATTGTAACCCCAATTCCATCTTTACGAGTGTACGGTTTCAAAATACTTTTTTTATATAAAATTATAATATTAAAAAGAAAAAACAAACATTATTCATAATATACAGAAATAATTGTTAAAAAAATGTAGAAATCAGTAAATTATCACTATGTTACAATTTTTTTGATTGATAGATATTTTGAAAACGTAATAGTCGTACTTTTGGAAGGATTTAAAAGACGTTGAAAGAAAACATTATCATCAGCAAATGATTTTGTCATACTGAGGGGATACTAAACTACGATTACTATAGTATTATAAATCCTTAGTGATATAAACATAGCCTTTAACAAATATCTTGAAATGAATACTAAAACCAACGTTCAACAGATATAAAAAAGATTATCAAAAGAAATGTAATATACATGATACACTTTGAATTAAAAGTCTGTGAATAGAATATTTTATTTGGATACATACAAAACTAAATATTTAAAAATGTACGCAGAAGATTGTTAAGTGACAAAAATATAATTTAAATATTTTAAAGCATATTATATCTACGCTTTATTATACAGCATTCCGGTATTTACATTTACCCCCATCCCGAGTGTAAGTACTTTATGGATGACCTCGTTTTAAAAGCAACGCACTAAAACAATTTTAAATAATTAAATTGACAATAAGTTGATCCATAGTAAGTAAACCCCTAATGGGACCTGCGTAAAATATTAAAGAAATAATTTTCCATAAAAACATCAACATATGCCAAAGCTATAAAATATATTTCGGTTTTAAATAGAGTAATGCTATCTAGAGTATGCATTGCAAGTTCCGATGTGGCCCGGTTATATACATTATCATGAAATCTTCACATATTATTTCTAAGTACTACATAAAAATTTCTAACAAACAAACTACACAATAATCCTTATTGTAAACAAAATACAAAAGCAATTGTAGCTAAATTTTGTGTATGACCCGAAATTGGTAAAAATTACAACATCCTAATACAAGTGTTGTTGAATATACAATATTATAAGAGAAAAAATGTGTTGGTAATGGTAACTCGCAACCCGAGTAGTTGATTCTAGCCGTACCAAAATATTATTCCATTTAATCTTCTATATACGACTAGCTATATAACATGTAGTTACTAAGTTAAATATAAAAGCAAAAACATAAGTAATTACAAAACTATTATTTAATGTCAAGTGAAATGAATGAAATATATACAAATGAAGCTGCCATTTAACTGTCCTAAAATACTAGTATAGAATAGATGAAACAAAGTAAGTAAATCTAAATTAATAAATATATATCTAAATTACGGGTATATAAATATATACATGTTACCGCCTCGAAAACAATCTAAAATGTTAAGTATACATAAACAAACAAGTTATGCGGGTGGCAAGAAAAGATTCGGAATTGTTCACTTCTTCGCGCGACTCTTCGCTTTCTTTATTCCTCCGGCTTTCTTGGCGGGACGCTTGGCTTTAACCACCTGGAAGGAAGAGGATACCAATTTAGCCTTAATGAAATAGAGAGAAAAAGACGCGACTGCTTACCTTTTTTGGTGAAGCCCGTTTCTTCGGTGAGGCCTTCTTCTTGGGAGACTTGGCCTTCTTCGGCTTGGCCGCAACTACAGTTCCATCGGCTGATACAACTGCCTTAACAGATTTCCTCTTCTTTGTTTTGGTCTTGGGCTTTTTTGCCTTTGCCTTTGTCTCCTTAGCCTTTTTCTCCGGCAGACGGAAAGATCCCGAAGCTCCTATTCCTTTGGTGTGGACCAATTTCCCGCTTTTGGCTCCAGCGCGAAGGGCCATGCGAACGTAGAGATCGGCGTTCTCCTTAGCTCCGATCTTGAAGTTGGCACGTATGTACTTAATAAGGGCTTGACGACTTGAACCCTTTCGTTCCTTAAGAGCAGCGATCGCCTTCTTGATCATTACTCCATAAGGAGGGTGCTGTCTAGGTGCCACGGGTTTGGCAGGTTTCTTCTTAGATTTCATCGGAGATGATGCAAGAGGGGCAATCATTTTTAAGCTAGCGATAGAATGCACTACTAACGACGAAAAAGAAACAGTATGTCTCGGTTCTTTACTTGATATAGATATGATTGGCTGTCGCTTTCCCGCAACGTACCACTTTTAAGCAACGCTGAATGAGTTAAGAAGACAAGCCGTATGAGGCGTTGTCAACCAAAATTGTGCATGTTTTGTTATTTTTTAAGTAAATAACGGATTTTAACACGGTAAAAAGTATTTAAAAAAATACTTAAATATTCTGAGTCTATTTATTCGTGAAAAAATACAAAATCAACGTTTCTAATTAAGAATACTAAGCACGTTTATATCAGTACTCCCAATAGGAAACTATAGTACTTGTCTGGAGAAAATTGTTGACATAAAGAGGTAACAGGATAAAAAAAAACGAAATTGCAAATATATATACAAAAGAAATCCTACTTTAATAAAATAGAAAAATAAATACAAGATTAAAACTAAAAATGGCTTAAAAATCTGAAATACTGCTTAACCTTGCACGAAAAAATAGTACATTTTTTACAATAGTATAATTATTTAATATCATAACTACGTCAAATAAATCCCAAAATAAAAAAATTAAAATTCTACATATAGTTAAATATATTTTGCAAAGATAAATATTAAAAAAATATCAAAATAAGGTTTACACCGCTCAAAAATATTAATTTTTAATATGGGTCATAATTGAGTGTCTCAACCAACCAGAATACTGGAAATACATTAATTAAATAAAATACTTATTATTCTTAAATACGACAATTTTAACAATTTCTAAAAGTGTGTCTCACAATTCTAATGTTTCAGATGTATTAAGAAGTGTTTTTTATCATTTTAAAATATTTTTACATAACGAAAATGCGTAAATTTCTATAAATCATGTAAAGCTATTAAATTATCAGTATGTTGTAAATGTCATCACGTGAATAATATATTTAAAAAATATTTTTTGGGCGACATCAAACGGTGGGGATAAGACAGATGTGGACACACAGTTTATTAGATAATTTGGAACTGAATTAGCAGTGTACCTTACTAGTATTTCTTATACAGAAATTTTAAATAATTTTAATAATAACTTACTTTCTTTTTGAATTATAACTATTTTGATATTAAACAAAATGTAGGACACAAATTAAATAAAATTGATAGATTAAGCAAATACAGAACTAAAAAATATATTGTGTACAGTTTCGTAACAACAAGGGGGTCTACGGGGTCTTAGAAAACCACAGCCACTTGTGTCGGGGCCGGAGATAATATATGTTTTATTGAATTAAAGAAAGATTATCTTTAATTAGAAAAGGAATCTTTGTTTTTATAATGTTCTCACACACCTGTCAATAGAGAACATCTTGCTAAAAACATATTACCATTTTTTAAATATTAATAATAATAATAAGATTAGTGAAAAAAGAGACCCTCAACATAGGTACTACTTATTGGAAACAACAATGAAAATTTCCTCGCAACGACCCCTTAGGTGCGAAAAATTAATATGTCATATAAAACATGAAATGTAGAATATTTTTTTCAAAATAAATAAAACATCCTTAAATTACTCTAAAGTCTAACCTTAGATTATATTTGTGAAATAAATATGTAAGTGAAGTTGGTCAAAATATATTATGCATCAAAACTGTTTATATCAATGTCCACTATCTCTTGAAAAGTTTATAAATATTAGCTAAGAACATTACAAAATATAGCAATAAACTAAAAATATCAAAAAATCACACTAAAAATCTCTAACTTAACCAAAACATCATCAATACATTTTGAGCTTTTTGTTTTGAAATCATGTTATTTGTCTACTAAAAAATTAATAGTATTAATTATTTATTTATAACTATATAATTATTTATATTTACGTATATTATAAGGGTTAATTTTAAAAATAGGTGTTTTTAATGTATTAATATATTATACAATATTGTATATAAATTACAATATCAAACCGCTTTGAAATCATCAACAGAATTGAACATTTTTTGGTATTCTTCACACATGCTTATTTAAAAATTTGAAAAATAGAAAATATAGGTTGAAAATGATATATTGTATAAGTTATAAAAAGATAATTAGGTTATATTATATATTATAACTTCCACAGATATAACATTTTAAATTATCTGTGACATTTTTACTAATATTTTATTCGTGATAAAGATTTTTAAAACTAGAAACTTTCTATTGCTACTATTTAAAAAAAAGTAAAATTCCAAAAAATAAAACAATCATATAAATAATACTTTGGACTTAGCACAAAGCTAAGCATGACTTTCATAAACTAATAATTTCAATGCGTTCGAATATTTTCACAGACCCAATAAAGTAGTTTAATTGATATCCGCCTAAGTAATTTTGTTTACTGTTTAAATAACTCATAGTGTTATTATGTATAATAACTCGGTGTTATACTTGTTATATTCACACCCAGATTCTCATCGTAGTTATACTGTTCTCTTTAATAAACGCTCTAATATTGTTAATACATTAATAAGAACACGAAACAAAATATTGACAATTCTATACATAAATGTAATATAAAACTAAATTTAAAAGCATATAATGTTAATATATTAATTTCATATTGGATCAATATTTTTTAATAAATGTTTTATATATATCTAACTTGTTACTAGATAAACCCCCTAAAAAGTTAGATAAGGAAAAAGAAAATAATTAACAACTAATTAAAAATATGTAATTAACAAAATATATAAATTAAATAGTAGAATATTTACGCTTGATAGCTATTACTATTGATAAATTAACCAAACGACAACAGGTTTATTTTAGTACTAGTGCACCTAGTGAAGAAAAAGGGGAGAGATCGTCAGAAAAGAGACATATAACATTGAAAGAAATTGAGGTCAAAGAGAATAGAAGCGAGTGAAAGAAATATAGGTTACAGCATATAACACAGTACATAAATTATGCGGCGACAACTATCCTTGTACTTTTTGTTTTGAAATGTAAAAAGACACTACATTAAACAGTCACTAATCATATTATTTTTTGTATATTATGCAAGGTAAAAAAGTAAAATTAAATAGGTAACAAGAAAATATAACATTTTGATAATGAAATATACAACGTACAAAGTACATAGTTTAGACTTGTCAGATTATTACTTCAAATGAATTTTTCAGAAAATTAATTTCGTCATCAAATCAGATTTTTTGTGATAGACAACGCAACTGTCTATGCAAGGTTTTATTTAGAAATGTGATTTTTGGTTAAAAGGGACTTGTATATAAGGGAAGTGCACGTACTCTGTAAAGCAGGGTGTACACGTTAACTTTATAAAATTACCGTATATTTCTCGTCTACATACACATATTCATGTATAATAACGGAAGAATATTATAGTATATAATTATACATTAACAAAAGTTGCAACTCTTCAACCAAAAAAAAAACAGGATGCTGTGGTATAACGAGGCGAGAAGCCGAACTTTTAAATCGGCGCCCAGTGCCGAAAATGTCGAAATTTTAACATCTAGAATGCATTTTATGCATCTAGGGCTAAATTTTTTAATTCCCGTATACATGGCCACACTGATAAGTAGAACATAAAATTTCCAATGACCGATAATAAATAGTTTGCCATGTTTTATTAATAATTAAATATAATAATAATTACAATAATGCATTATTTAATGATTAACTATACATTTTAATTCGAAAATTGCTTGATTTAACTAACCTCAAAACTGAATGAATTTTTAATTTAGGTTTTTTAATTGAAATAAAAATAAAGGTAAAAATTTGCCAAATTCCTTAAACTAATTTAGACAAGCGCAAAATCAAAACTTAAAAAAGAATTACGAACTACAATTTGAAATCATGGACTTCAATCGAATAAGTTTTAACTATTAAAACAAATATCTTAAATAATGAAACTAAATGATGTTACAGACGATTCGTTATTTTTTTCAAATTCTATTCGATAGATCTAACGATAAATTGAGTCTCTAGCAATTTTCTTATAATTAGACCGCCTAGCTCCAATATGAGAGAATAAAAAAGAACTATAATATCCTGTTAAGTATCGCGTTAATTAAAGGTCGAACATTCATTAGTGCACTTTAGTCAGGCAATATTTTGACTATACTGAAACCAATTACTTGATGGGTTTGTCAAGATGACAAAGATGACAATACGATTAACTATATAATACTAATAATTGATCCTACCAGATGAACTCAAAGTGGCTCCATAAGCGGCAAAGAGCAGCATAACTGGGATTTTGTTGATATACAGATTGGGATCCAGTCCAGAAACTTCTATTAGGACATCGAGGAAACCATCTGAAGGAGAAAGTTTAAATGTAGTGATTATAAACAAACACAATAATTAGTTGGAATCCTGTACCTATGGTAATGTATTGAACTGTGCTAGAAGTAAGATTACATAAATATATACCATTTTATATATAATAAATGAATAAGCTTCAGTATCAATTAGAAAAAGTGATAAACAATTTTTAAAAACACCCTTAGTAAAAATTAGTCCCTCAGCAGAGTTTAATTTTTTAATAATAATTATCTGTCCAAATTATTCAATGTTTTGAATTAAAAATTATTTTTTAATTTTTGGTAAAAATTTCACCAATAGTGAATCACTTCAACAATATGTCTGCGCTAAATCCTACCTTTGACAGCAATGTGCTTGTGAGATGCTTCGTTATCAGAAATGAGCAAAACTTTCTTCACATCCAAACTTCCGATGAAAGAGTCGAGTAATTTTTCAATGGATGGAGTAACATCGGAAGATGAAGAGCCGGAATAAAGGAGGTTGATTCCCTGTGCTAACGAACGGAGTACAACGGCTTCTTCAGTATGATCTCTGAAATAAAATGTTTGGTTTATTGAATTGGATTTTTGGCAAACCACAGATTGGACGATATCATGAGTATCATCAAATGAATAAATATATAAGTAATATAGGTCATATTATTATCTTTCGCTAAAAGGAAAAAATATTACATAAAAATATATATAATATGAAAGACGTACTATTAGACTTAGTAAGTAGTGTGTTTGTAGCCATACAGAAAAATAGTAACTTTTGATTAAAAATTTCAAAAATACAATGTAAAGAATACATAATAAAACTAATGCATTTGGTAGACATAACAAGGCTGGTATTATCTTGTTTGTATTAGTAATATAATACTAACTAAGAATTCTACAGTCAAGAGGATTAACATTTTTATTTAAAAGAATGTGGTATGCAGTCAAATATATATATACAGTCAACATATAATGTAATAAATAATAATAAATGAAATGAATAATATCCTTATTTTTTATTTAAATCAATTATATTATTGTCGACTGAATACTATTATTAAATATATATCAGCAGGACATTATAATCATATTGTATAAAATAAATATAATTAAAAAAATTCGATTATTCGTCAACGATATAATATTTCGTAATATTTTCTTCAAACTAATACACGGAATTGTGAAAGAGAACAATAAACAGAAGAATATAAAACTACACTTTACACAACAAAAAAGTTAGTTACACTGGCTGCAATAAAGGAAATGATTAGTCTAATTACAATGACAAAAAAGAGGGAAAATAGGGAAATTCCCTTGGATACAACCCTTTACAACCTTGCCATAATTTCCCTTTTTTGTATAGGGTGGGAGGTTAACTACTGTACCACCATCAACCTAGGATAAATTATATATATTTTTTTGTTTAATTAAAACACTGTAGGTACCTAGTATACAAACTCATATCATAAAAAATTATCACACACGAACAAAATTAGGATCAAGCCTGATTAGGTAATCCCGATCGAAAGTTAAAAAAGTGCAATTGTGGAGATGGGGAAATAATTAGTTTATTAATAACAAATAATATAAATGATTGCTTAGGAATCCAAATTATTAAAAAAAAATGTGAACCAGATCTGTGATCTAACTAAAGTGGATCAAACAATTTCAATTAATTTTTTAATATTATAATTTATCCAGACCCAGATATAGGATCTAGAATGTGCAAAAAACAACATGCAAGTCAATCAATAGGCAAATTATAAAAGTTAGATATTATATGTTTGTACCTCATTTATATTATATGAAATGGTACTAAAATCAACAAGTTATGAAAATACAAAAAATGGCACGACTTATTTGTATGTAAATTGGTTAATAACAACTTTAGTTTAATCGTTTTCAATATTTTGTTTTATCGCAAATATATCAAAAAAATAATGTCGCTGAACCGGTCGGGACCAAAAAATTGCGAACAAAATGTAAAACTTTTACATATACCAAACAGGTATATTAATGCTAGACAAAACATATTCGTTAAATGGACAATACTTAGTTTCAGCGGTTAAAAAGAGACCACTTGACACGTATAAACACCGAAAATGTGATAAAAACAGAAACCCTACTTGAAACATGTGGAAACAAAAGTTGACCACCGAGAACACAAGTCATTTTTTAGATCTTCATCTTGCAGATTGGAAGATAGTTTTCTGATTTTTTTAATACCATGACGAACAGCTGATAACAAAAAATAGTGCATTAAACATATTACATAAATTATATTAAGTGAAACAAAAATAAATATGATTTATAACTTCATTTAATTAATATAGATATTTGCATTACTCTAATAGTAGCCAAGTCAAATAATCAAATCACAGTGAAATAATGATCAAATCATAGTAAAATAATGATCAAATAACAATGAAATAATGATCAAATCATAGTGAAATAATAATCAAATGACTGTGAAATATTAATCAAATCACAGTGAAATAATGATCAAATCAGTGAAATAATGATCAAATCACAGTGAAATAATGATCAAATCATAGTGAAATAATAATCAAATCACAGTGAAATAATGATCAAATCACAATGCAAAAATGATCAAATCACAATGCAATAATGATAAAATCACAGGGAAATAATGATCAAATCACAGTGAAATAATGATCAAATCATAGTCAAATAATCAAATTCAAACATTTATCAAAATTAATATGAAATATTTAAATTCTTATTTCACTTTAGGATGGATACAAAAATGCATAACTTATTTTAAACTTTATAGTTTAGTTGATTTTAAAAATAAAAAAGTTAAATGTTAACTGTTTAAAATTAATAACAAAATTTTACAATAAATCCACGCATGTTTGTATATTTTAAAACTTTACAATATAATAACCCCAATTTAAACATCGGTCCGTGACCATTGGTGGCCACTAAAAACAATTTAATTCTAAGCCAGGAACAAAAGATGCCGCCGAGTCCTTATCGTAAACAGACCCAAAATACTTGTGTAAACAAAATGTAAAACTTTTACATATACCAAACAGGTATATTAATGCTAGACAAAACATATTCGTTAAATGGACAATACTTAGTTTCAGCGGTTAAAAAGAGACCACTGACACGAAAGCGGTATTATAATGCAAGTATAACCAACATAGGGCCGCCGTCTAATTTATTTCTATGCTAAGGCCTATTTTATTAACACACTTTTTTTACATGGTGTAAATAGTGTCTATAAAGAATGTATATTGTCAATTGTATAGGGATTAATAGAAGTGTCAATCTTTTATCATATTGAGGGTGTGTTTTGGACAAATTCGAAATTAATCCGTAATCTTCTGGGAAATAACTGTTTTAGATCAATTTAAGTCGGAGTCTTTTCTGCATTACTTGTTTCCTATTTTGGTTACGCTTGCATTATAATAGCGCATTCATATCCATGGCATCTAACAATTGACATTATTTAATAACGCACCAAAAAGTATCTAGTATCTAATGCGTAACAAGTGTTCTGGGTCTCTTTACAATAAAATTATTTTATTGGCGGCCAAATGTTTAACCAACAGAATGATATAATAGACTATTTCGTAAAATTCTGTAATAACTTTCAATAAATAATATTATCATGATGTTTACGAATCTCGGGAAAGGCGACTCCAATTTTCTTTAATCAAGTATTGTTCTACTATTTTAGTTATATTTCTGCACGTATATATAAAATATTAATATATAGAAATTAATATATTATAAACAATAGTCAATATAAATTTTTTTAAGTTATTTTCAATAAAATATATTCTTATACTCGTATCTTATATTCCTGTCTATAAATAATTGTGAAAAACCAAGCATCCACAAGGGAAAAATACATACTATATAATTCAAAATTAACACAATTCCTTCCGTAGTTACCTTTTGGTAGGTGGGCTAATTCGTCTACAGGCTCCTCTTCTTTTGGTATAATTTCTAGAATAAAAAAAAAACTAATACAGGGTTCACAGCGGTTTGGAAAATTCTTCACCCTGACATATACCCTGACATTTTCAGAAAAACCCTGACATCTGCGAAAAACAAAACATATGCTTTTTATTGACATTATGTGTTTAACTGAATTTTATTAAATTTGTATACAAATAATAGTGCTTATTTCGTAAATGCAAAGTAAGTTACAAACATTATAATAAATAATCATTAAAATGTACTGTCTTTAAAAAAAAATTTATTACCATTTCAAAATCTACCATGACATAATTTATATACCCTGACAACTGTGTCAAAAATCTGATATACTCTGACTGTACCCTGACATTTTGGGATAATTTTAAAATACCCTGACAAACTGTGAACCCTGCCTTGGTTGATTGATAAATTGAGGTGCAGTAGAATGTTGTGTATGGTATTTGTTAAGGTTTTAGAATCAATATGGTATTTCATGAAGTCCAATGCATTTTTCATGGGTATACAGATTCTTATCCACCCATTTTATACAATACTATTATAATTACATATAAAAGTTGGGAACCGAAATAATTTAGTTTAATAATAGTGCTGAAAAAACTAAGAACATAATAAAGAAGGTTATAAAGAGTTGATATTATTTTTTCTAACAAGAGCAAAATTATTGAGGGTTTTCCAACTATAGAGCCAAAATTATTTGGGGTGCAGTCACCTTCCCTGCCATACTTATAAGCTCTTTTTATAATTTAGTCCAAATTTAAAATATTATCCATTTTTATCCAATTCCATTTTCCTGGCTCTAGTGACTCTAGCCATATAACTTATATATAATTTAAGTTTGGTCAAGTAAATTTTTAGCTAAAGCAATGTAAAGTCAAAGATGGAATTTAGATACATAATTTATTTTATTCAGCCTTCATGACATGAGTCATGTCATGACCATGGCATATATGCAAGTAAATGTATTGAAATGTAATTTACATGTGTCAATTTCATGTATGGACAGCAATTATATATGTACCTAAGCCTATTGTCCTTGACTAAATGCATTTAGTCAAGGACGTCTAACATTCAGTGATTTTTGCCTACTGTTCAGAGGGTCTAAATGTTAAACGTCTATAACATTCATAGTTTGCAGACCTCTTAACTAAGATTTAGATTAATCCATATATATGTAAAGTTTGTAAAAGATGGTCATCCACCTATCATATCTATACCTCCATAAAGAGATGTTTATTAAATAATAAAGGTTTAACATTGTCATTAACAAATCGTTGTTTTCTTACTTTCTTTATTAGAAAAAGGTACCTCTTCAAGAATGTAAAGATGTGATTTATAACATATTTTTATATAATTTATTTAACATGATTTATTTGTATTATATTATAAATTAACTCTTTATTTTAATT
>JAUZND010000265.1:0-14273 GCA_034780555.1 Coelogynopora nodosa | reverse complement strand
AAATGTTCGCAAACATATATTATTTTGTGATAATGTATATGGCTCACAAGTGAATATATATACTAAGTTCTGTGCTAATTATGTATAAACTTTTTGAGCAATAATATGTATTTAAATTTAATTAGAAAAAATGCCGTGTTAATTATCACATGAATTTAATTGTAAATTATTTTTTATTGTTGAAAAAATCGTTTATTGTGTATTTATTACAATAAATTAAATACCTCACTTAAAAATTTACATTACTTTGACGGATAGCAAAGAAATATGACATTTAGAAGTTCATTAAGATAATTTTTACTGTATCTAAATTGTCATATATTTACACAAAGACACGATATACATAATATATATTCACAACGTTGCGATTATCACTGTTAAACAAGTTAATTAAATTATTATGAGAAAATTTTGGAAATTAGAATTTTAGGAATGTTTTAGGAAATTTAGGAACATGTTCATATGATATCATAATTTGATATGTTATGATTAATATATACAAAATAAACAAAGAAACTTTAAAAAACAATTATTTCAATTTTAGAAATGCTATATTTTATTAATAACATATTTTTTAAATCGTACTTATGTGCATAAACGCACTTATACCTTTTCAAAAATGTTACAAACAAGCATTTATTCATATATTATTCAACAGTAAATAATTGTATTTTCAGAACCTGTAGAACCAGAACCTGTGGAACCAGAACATGTGGAACCAGAACCTGTGGAACCAGAACCTGTGGAACCAGAACCTGTGGAACCTGAACCTGTGGAACCAGAACCTGTGGAACCAGAACCTGTGGAACCAGAACCTGTGGAACAATAATACTTTGTAAGTTATAAATGTATTAATATTTATTGTCGTGTATACATATAAATACTCTTAATAGCTGGTTAAGAAGATCACATTTTAATTCAAAGGGCATTTATATTTATGGTAATTTTAAAATAAGATATTGAAAATGGTTTAAATTTTTACCAATCAATGCAACCAATTGACTTGATTCTTTTTACATCTGATTCCAGATTACAGTATTTTTTGTTGTTGTATTTTTTAATCATACTACTTATACATATAATTTAAAAGTACAGTAGTATAAACATTATTTGAGCATTATTTTAAATTGCTGCTTATTTTAATAAATAATTTTATTATTCAAATTATATATGTATATAATTTACGATTAACTTATTTTTCTATTAATGTTGCAAAGTTTAGTTCCTAATATCATCGGTAAGTATGAAAACCCATGGGGGGGGTATAAAATAGTTGAGTAATAACACCATTTTTTCTGTTATGAAAAAATATCCGAAATTATATTTTTTAGTCAGACAAAAGTACGAAGGGTTAAAAAAAATTAATCTTTCAATATAATATTAGTTATTTGTATTAACTGATAATTTCTGTATTATTACTAAAACAAATCACTCATTTATAAAAAATAAAGAAATCTGAAATTCTTGTTGATACACTTTATTTGTATAATTTGTATAGTTTAGATTAAAATACCACCAAACGGATACATTTATTAAGCGTGCATTTTATTTATTGTTTTTGTTATATTTCGCAACGGATTTTAAAAATTAATCCGTTAAAATTTGATGAAAATGTCACATTAATTATTCAAGCATTGTATATATCCTAACACAAATAAGGTATATAATTTTATTTAACAAATGTAATAGCTACAAAGTGTAATCATTTAATTATTTACGTGTAACAATATTTGTGCTTTATAAACGTTGTTCTTTTCATTTCAGAAAATAACTTGAGTCAAACTGGCCGTTGCGCAATCAACAACTTTGAATAGTATTATGTTGTGCAAAACTTTAAACAATAGTGTATTAATATGTTTTTGGTTATGTTTATCTTGAATGGGTGAATTAATCTATTGATAAATGTTTGCAACTGTGTTAAATTTAAATAAAACTTTCCTCAGCATTCTAATTATGTGTTTTGACTTTTGGGTGCATAGTTGTATATAGATGATGTTATTCTATATAGTTGTACATATGGTGTTCAGTTACATATAAATAACTATATTAATATAAGTAGTAAGAGTTATGTCAACTCTGGATCACTTGCCCCAACCCCCTTAGAAAAGTTATTAGTTCCTGTTGCTATTTGTATGTTTAACATTCTGGTGTAAGTGAAACTTATAAGGCAGCTTGCCCACTATAACAATTTTATTTTTGGATGTTAAAAAAAACGGTTTTTTATGCTTTGAGTAAAAAACGTAATAAACAAAATCTTACTAAATCATAACATCAATCTAACTAAGATCATGTAAAAACTAAGATTCAATACTACAAATATTTAAAATATGTTTTCTTTAATAATATTAAATAATTATGATAATGTGCACTACTAAATAAATAGTTACATTAAATTTGTGCATGACGTCTAAACTGCAGTAAACAAAATTGAAATATTAATTATAAAGTTTTATTGAATGACCGACAATTTTTTTAAATATTGATTTAATGAATAAAAAAGATAGAAAATAATAAAATAGAAACAGTTTTAATATAATTTAATATTGCTCTGTTATATTTTGAGATGGACTTATAGGTTAATGTATTATTGTCAGTTTTTGAATTTTGCTTCTGGCAATTTTTTATTTTTCTTAGCTTTCTTCATTTGCTATTATTTTTAATATAGTGTTCCTCTAAATATATATTCGAATGATAATTTAAATTTTAGCTATATTACTATTATTAAAAGATTTAGACACATTTATGACTGCTTTATTAAATTTAAGTTTCGAGTAATATGATACCGATATTTAGCAATTACTTTGTTTTTATCAAATATTAAAAAAATCGTTTACATTTTTAAATCTGTTTTAATTATAGAATAAAAAGATATTCATCATCTACGAAATGTACTATTTTTTTCAAAACTACGTATATTAAATTACCAACAGTAACACGTAGAATAAATACGCACTTATGAATTGAACTCCATCAAATGAATACTTGGAAGCATACATGAAGCGAGTCTTTCGGTAAATATTTCACTTGGTTTTGTGTATATTTGACTGTTTCTTAACCCTTCGTACGTGGACATACTTTTTGGTGTTTGCTACGCGGATGGGGGGTATTTTAACTCCCTGTAAAACCTTACTTCCTATCAAGCTGAAATTTAGTATGCATATACATACCTCATAAACACTCGTCGAGTAATTTTTATTTTCAAAATAATTAATATTTTGTTATAATTTTTATGACCTGATTACGTCATAAACTTCAGTTAGGAAAACTACAGAAAAATACCATATACATATATGCTATTGACCAATATATGCTATAAATTTTGTTCAATATAACCAATTGACTTGATTCTTTTCTACATCTGATTCCAGATCATAATATCTATATTTGCTGATATAATTATATAATTATACCACTTATATAAATAAGCTATAAGTAGTATAAATGCTATTTGAGTATTATTTTAAATTGATGGTTATTTTAATCAATTATTTTATTTTTCAAGTTAAATGGATATAATTTACGATACCTGTATTTTTTTCTATTAATGTGGCAAGTTTTAGTTCCTGATATAATCGGAAATTATGAAAATCCAAGGTGGGGGTATAAAATAGATCAATAATAACACAATTTTTCTGGAATGCAAAAATATTTGAAATTATATTTGTTATATTTTTTAGTTAGATAAAAGTATTTTTGCCAGAGAAAAAAAATCATGGTTATATATTTCAACCAAAAACTTTATTTATTTGAAAAAAAATTGGCTTACCCCCTCCGCGTACGACGGGTTAAATGTAGACTTGCAAAAAAATACATTGCAAGGACGCATATGTATTTATAACAAGTTATTTATGACAAGTTATTTATTACAATAGATATTCGTAACAAGTGCAAGCAATAACTGAACATTTTAAGTAAGTTGTTCAATATACAATATTTTAGTAACGTCATTATATTTTTTGAGACTTCACTTTTTAAATGTATTTATTAGCAAGTACACACATATATTTAAAAGGTTTTTTAAAAATTCGTTTCCGGGTTCAATTCCGGTACCTCTTGCTCAAAAGCCGAGCACTCTAATAATTAAGTCACTCATGAGACAGTTACGGAGTTAGTAAATTTGTATTATATATTTTATACAAGAACTCGCTCGACGCTAATTGACTGAACTGAACTGTCGACCAAAAGAAAAGGGTAAGTACGATTAGTCGGTTATATAATGATAGCTTTTTTCTGCTTATTATTATGTTAAATTTTGTATAATTATTTTTATCTTATTTTTGTAAATAATATGTATATGGTTGACAATGATAAAGAAAAACAATATTTAGTAAAATTCAAATATTTGTAAAATTTCAAATTATTAAAATAATTATTTAAAAATCAAATCTGTTTTGAATGAATTGATTACTAACAAACCAGTATCTGGTCATGTGGAAGAATCCGAAAGATGTCAGATAACTAAATCATGTGGGTCATCAAATGTTTCCTGTAGAATCAAAATTACTTATCTCTGTCTTCAATGATATTGTGCATGACTATTCTCATGCCGACATATTATTATATCTATATCAGACTACACCTGACCATTTACGCGTGAGAAGTTAAATTATTCCATTCTTCCAATGAGAACCACACTATGTCTACCTGACAACGGAACACGTCAACAAACATTATAAACAGGAAGATGGGCGACGCAATGCTGCCAAAATTATTCTCATAAGCGAAGCCAAATTTGAGTCTTTGCAAAAACAGGAGCCGAATTATGAGGAGGAGGATGTCCAAAGAAGTCTAGAAAAGTTCATCAAGCGATAATCTTACCTCATAAAACGTGCTACTGGCAGCCCCATCAAACTTATCTTCTCGCCCTATATTCAAACAACAGCTGTCAAGGAAAGATCTCCTAGTGATGAACTTATTCTTACCAGTCTTATTTTCTACACACTACTGCCAGTAAGTGAATGAATCCATGACAATGCTGATGAACAGAGGCACTAACGTTTGTGTTATACCCTAAATGCTTACTTGACTTTTCTATCTCCTGCTGAATAATTTTGAAATAATAAATAGTTAAGGGTATTGTATTTAATTAATCACATATGCTTCATTCATTCAAATTAAGGCCAGGGTATATATTTTAGGATTTTAAGAGTTTAGTGATCTGAACTCATCTGATCCCGATCTTAAAAGCCTTCTTTGCACCATCCTTGTTTTAGTTTTTAATTTAAATTTTCTTTTTTTTATTCTTGGAAATATTAAATTTTATATAACTTTTATATTTTTGTATAATTTTTATATAACTAACATAATATTTATATATTTTGCTAATTTTTTATTGTTTATTTATTGTTTAAGTCAATTTATTTTATGTTTTTTATGTTATTATTTATTATATGTTATTTTATTACATAATCTGGTTATATGTTGGCTTTTAAAATCTTGTTATAATCAAATAACGTTATTTTACAATTTAGTTAAAGTTTTTTATGATCTTTTAAATTTTTGTAAATGTTCTAAATTTACTGGTAAATTTTTATTCATTTTAATATTTTTTATATGAATAATAATAAACATTAAAAAAGTATAATAATAATAATAACAACAGAAGTAGCCGTGTTTTTAAGTATATAAAGTTGAAATCGCAAACAGTATGTACAACAGTATTCAAAAAGAATTTAATAAATACTACAGTTCATTATTAAAAAAATATAAGTTAGTAAAGCTATAATGAATATATTTTAAATCCGCGTCAAAGCATTCTAAGTGATTGCAGAAAAAAAATTATACACCGCCCTTTAGTGTCCAAGCTACAATACTTGACTTGATCTCATATTAAAATGCGTAACACATTCATTGGACCTGAAACGTTTTTGCACTATCAACAAAGCCCTCCAAATAAATCTGTTAGTCACGTTTAATGCTTCATACTAAAATATCTAACATATATTTACGCTTAATTATCTCTAGTAATAAAAATTGAGAAATATTCCATTTAATATTTTTTTGATAGCCAAATGTAATTTAAACTGTATATATAGTATATGCAATTTATTGTTTTAGTCACTATTGTTTATATAAATTACTCTTTTTTAAAATATATGCTACTGTATATCTCAATAAATATATTTTCGTATGTATTAATATTAATTAATTAATATTTATTTTAACCTTATCTTATCTTAACTTATCATACGTTACGAATATTTCCTTCATCTGTGGCATACGTGGTATTTTCAAAAAGCGGTAATGTTTATTTTTCTTGCAAAATGTATCATTATTTTCTGCTAAGTAAATGATTGAGCCACTGTTACTGGCGATATAAGTAGATCAAATATATGTATCAATTGGACTACGCCCAGTACGCCTTTTCTCTTGCCGCTGAATCCGCTAATCCTTTTATCACTGCGGTGTCTGCTCCTGACTTTGTAAGTTAGTACAATAAGTAAGTAAGTTTGGGCCAATAAGGGCCAACCGCCATTTTATTGTGTTTCTTTCTGTATATAGGCTGACAAACAAAAAGTTACTACATATTTACACCGATTTCTTTCCATCAAAACATTAACACTATTATAATAAATATCTCACTGCTACACAGGATTTCCCACACAACAACAGTTCAACCAGCAGGGGCGTTCCAGCGCAATCAATCAGAAGTCAAATAATTATCCGATTTTTTTTTTCAAACGCGTAGAACCAGTCCGACAGTGTGTAGAGTCAAAATGGTTCGTCAAACCAGTTCGACCGTGTGCAGCGTCAAAATGGTTCGTCAAACCAGTCCGAAGGTGTGTAGAGTCAAAATAGCTCCGTCACTCCAGATATTCAGAACATCATATTTGTTTAGGTGACCAGCACAATATAAAAAGCGAATTATGCTTTTCAAAAATGAATAAACAGAGTATTTCTCGTGTTCCAAAATAATCGCTTACAATGGCAAGTGAAATCGTATTTGCACCACTCCAATACACTGCTGTGAATATAGTTATGGATTTTTGGTTCAGTTTGCTTTTTACGGGACTTACAAGAGTATAATATGTTAATATTATCTGAAAATTCTACAAATATGTAAATATGTAAATAATATATTATATTAGACTTCGTTCAAAGAGTATAAAACTGGCTCGCTGGGTCCAGTGAGTTTAGACAACCATTCCATTGAACTGGTCCGTCGAACCGGTTCGATGAACTAGAGTTCGACCGTGGGTACTGTTAGTAGGGGTGTGTCTACAACAATAGTAAAGTCTAATGTTGGACGCCAAAAGAAGGATACCAAAGAATTCTGGAAATGCACCAGTTTTCATTTTTTCGGATAAAGGAATTCGTCTCAACTTACTTACTTACAAAGTCAGGAGCAGACACCGCAGTGATAAAAGGATTAGCGGATTCAGCGGCAAGAGAAAAGGCGTACTGGGCGTAGTCCAATTGATACATATATTTGATCTACTTATATCGCCAGTAACAGTGGCTCAATCATTTACTTAGCAGAAAATAATGATACATTTTGCAAGAAAAATAAACATTACCGCTTTTTGAAAATACCACGTATGCCACAGATGAAGGAAATATTCGTAACGTATGATAAGTTAAGATAAGATAAGGTTAAGATAAATATTAATTAATTAATATCAATACATACGAAAATATATTTATTGAGATATACAGTAGCATATATTTAAAAAAAGAGATATTTATATAAACAACAGTGACTAAAACAATAAATTGCATATACTATATATACAGTTTAAATAACATTTGGCTATCAAAAAATTATTAAATGGAATATTCCTCAAATTTTATTACTAGAGATAATTAAGCGTAAATATATGTTAGATATAATATTATACTGTACATATAGTTTTACAACATAATATATTTAGAAAATGACACAACATGGGACCAATGTTAAAGGAAATAATATTTTAAATAAAATTTTAGTATGAGCATTAAACGTGACTAACAGATTTATTTTGAGGGCTTTGTTGATAGTGCAAAAATGTTTCAGGTCCAATGAATATGTTACGCATTTTAATATGAGATCAAGTCAAGTATTGTAGCTTAGACAATAAAGGGCGGTGTATAATTTTTTTTCTGCAAACACTTAGAATGCTCTGACGCGGATTTAAAATATATTCATTATAGCTATACTAACTTATAATTTTTTCAGAATTAAGTTTACTTGACAATTTTTACAACATTAGTATTTATTAAATTCTTTTTGAATACTGTTGTACATACTGTTTGCGATTTCAACTTTATATACTTAAAAAACGGCTACTTCTGTTGTTATTATTATTATTATACTTTTTAAATGTTTATTATTATTCATAAAAAAATATTAAGATGAATAAAAATTTACCAGTAAATTTAGAACATTTATAAAAATTTAAAAGATCATAAAATTTTTTAACTTAGCTATAAAATAACGTTATATGATTATAACAAAATTTTAAAAGCCAACATACAAAACATATATAACCAGATGGTGTAATAAAATAACATATAACAAATAATAACATAATAAACATAAAATAAATTGATTTAAACAATAAATAAACATTAAAATATTTGCAAAACCAATTAAAATAACGTCATTAAAATTGTTAAATTATGACATTTAAATTTAATAAATTATATAAATATTATGTTAGTTATATAAAAATTATAAAAATTGTAAAAAATATATAAAAGTTATATAAAATCAAATATTTGCAAGAATAAAAGAAAAGAAAATTTAAATTAAAAACTAAAACAAGGATGGTGCAAAGAAGGCTTCTAAGATCGGGATCAGATGTAAATAATGCAAAATTAGAAATGTCGAAACAGGAAGTGCAAGCAGCGGAGATTTGATAGAAAGAACGGATTTAACATTTATGAAGAGAATTTCAACCAATATGTAAAAGGTGGGTGTTCAGATTGGTAACCCACCTTTTAGTAAATTTGATAATGGAAATATATGAAATGTTTGGTTGAAATGTGATTACATCTGAATACCACAAAATAATAAATTGAAAATAGAATGATGGTTAGAAACATATAGAGAGTAATTAATGAAAGAACGTTTAAAAAAAATGATTAACATAAAAACATAATTGATGAGGAAGAAAAGAATTTGTAAAATTATATAAATTGGTCTACAAAAAGAGCATTTATTTAGATAAATTAAATTAATTGAGGAACAAGTGTAATGAAGGAGTGAAAATAAATATGTATATACATATTTACCTTAAAATAAGAAGCGCTGAAACGGAAATGACAAGATATACAAAACTCAGTTGAGCTGTTGGAGAAGCCAAAAACCCACAAACATTGAGAAAGATCTAAAGTATAGAGACAGTCATATATATAAGAACATAAAATTTGCTATAGATGTAAAAGTAGTATGGAATGGTGATTGTAGGCTTAGCACGCTGATTGGTTTAAATGTAGATTAGTTGAAATTCGCAGGGGCGTAACCCCCCACATCCCCTTTTCACCACACCCCATGCCCCCTACCTCTGATTATTTCAATAGAGTATAATAATGTAAAATTAATACACTCATAAAGTTTAATGTCCCAAAATCTCGAAAATCCTAAAGTTTAATACTTTAAAATCCCTAAACTACTTCAATTTTATATAAATAAATCACTAAACTCTTAAAATCCTAAAATATATACCCCGGCCTTAATTTGAATGAATGAAGCATGCGTGATTAATTAAATAGAATAAATACCCTTTACTATTTATTATTTCAAAATTATTAAGAATGGAGACAGAATAGTCAAATAATCATTTAGGGTATAACACAAACATAAAACTGGTCCCATGTTGTGTCGTTTTCTAATTATATTGTAAAACTACAATGTGTGGTGCAATATTATGTCTAAAATATACAATAACGAATATTTATAGCAATAATTTTTTTTTGTAATTTAATAATTAAAAAATATATATATTAAACTTGAAATATATTTCGATAGCTATGTGTAATTTAAACTATTTATATAAACTATTGATCATCTGGGGAACATCAAATATAGGGCCACCTCCGTTCTCTTGCATCTCAATCCTCCAAACCTTTTATTCCTTTTAATGCTATATTCGTTCGTTTTACTAAAAATTTCTTTTTCTATTTAAAAATCTAATTGCACTTTTTCTTTTGATACTTTTTATTGGTTCATTTTTTACACCTACAATACTCCTAATGTTAAAAATATTTGTTTCGCCCCGCCCAGCCGTCTTGCTTCTTTAAAACCTTTATAATGTTTAATCAAATTAATTTTAGTTGGTTACTTGGTTTTTCACTTATTCTCGTGTTTGGTTTTTCTTACCTTTTGATTTCAATAGTAATATTTTTTTGTTGTTTGAAAATGTTGATTTATAATTCTGTATTTTATATTTAAGCAATTTTATTTGCGTTATTATAATTGCTGTAGTTATTTTTAAGTAAATAAATATTTATTTATTAAGAAAATATTTAAGTTAAAATCCATTTATTGCATATTTATAATTTTTTGTTAATAAAGCCGTGTAGGCGAAAGCGCTCCAAGTTATTTCATTACAAAATGTTGTGACCTTTTTTGTTGCAAGTCAGAGAACTTTTTATTTTAATTACCAACAAGAAAGAATGACTATAATTCATTTTATAAAAACGTAGTCGGTCCCACAAAATTGTGATGTTATGTTTACCTTGGGTGGGAAAAAATATGGTTTACTTTAATTGTTAAACAATATGAGACACATAATGCGGCTTGATTTATATTTATTATGATTAATGTATTCATTATTATTTTTGTTCCTTGACAATATAAATTGAAACTTTATACTAGCTGAGTTGCTTAATATAACATAAACATATAGAATAAAATGTTATATATCTTCAGATAAAAAATATTCAACAATCAAATAAATTGTTTTTATTTCTCAAATATTTCCACAATGTTAAAATATTATACATCAGTTAATAGAAATACTTAATTGGGCAGGCATGTTTTTATTTTATAAGAATACAATAAATATTAAACAAGAAATAGTAAATTTCTTAATTATTTATGTTTAATTTTTACATAATATAATTAATTACGGAACAAATGTTTTATTATTTATGATCACCATTTAACTGTTTTAAATGTATAGACATTTATTTATTCTAAATATTAATTATATTTTAATATAAATATTTATTCTAAAACCTTTATTTAGTTGGTAAATAGTTAATTTTATTCATTTCGTTTATACATACGCATTTCCTCATTCTTTTCAGAAAGCAAACTATTCTAAATGATTTATAGATATTATTTATAGCAAACCCTACAATGTCCACGTACGAAGGGTTAATAATTATTATGTTTATTATGCTATTTGTAAAATGAAAATGATTCTGGTTTGTTGGTAAAATCATGTAATTGAAATATGCAAACCAACTGTGCCCTCTAAATGAATGGTAAAATGGTCTGCTAGCTACTGCCTTTTGGGCTTCTATAATTTTAAAATATACTCCAAAATAATGATGCCATTATTTTGCAATGATTTTATTGAAAAATGTAAGAATTAACGCTAAAATGATTTGTTTGATTTTTTGTGCTTAAGTGTACTGTGCAGTTTTCATTAGTATAACTTTCACAACCAAATAATATTTAATTGCTTAAATGTAAAATGCAGATGGGTCAAATTGATAACTCCCCCCTAATAGCACATTCTATTCTAAATAGTGAAAACAACAGATGCGAATTTTGTCGTTTTGTGTATTTCAAATCACTTTAAATAATTAATTATAAGCACTAAACTGTGACACATAATACGGCCAAGTGTACGTAGGTATATACAATATATTATAACAAGGAATATGAAGAACAATAAGAAACTGAAGAAAACACTTCAAACACCAAAAGATGTAGATAATACTTATAACTCCAGTCGAACTCATCGTGCAATATTTATTGTAAATATATGCGACAAAAAAGAATACTAATGAAATACTTAAAAATACAGCAGAGTGTTAATACTATTAACATAGTAGTATTATCGTTAGAGAGAAACTACATAATGTAAGTATCTCACAGACTATGTAAATACATGAGTATAACTTTAAAATACTTAAATGTAATTTGTAGAGAACAACAGTAATAACATCTTATCCTAATCATAATGGAGTAGTGTCAACGTGTATATTCCAGAAAAATTCAGAAGGTTATAGAAAACTATTGAAATACGTTGACGTACTGGTTTAGGGGTAAAATAAGCGTGGTTTACAGAAAATACAGATGCATATTAGTAATTGAATGTTAATTTTAGCCAATTAGTGCATATAGTGTATAATTAAAATGGTATATTGTAATTGTATATTGTATTATAAATAATATTTTCATTTTTATTATATCAGTAAGGTTGTAACTATTTAAAATGAACTGAAATTAACATCAAACTATATCTGAACAAAGCCAGTACAGTAATCATTTACAATAATATACTAATACAGCAACATGACGTATCAACAGAAAATGTATTCAAACTATTTCTTGTAACAGCTTTCTACAGATAATATGCGTTGCAAGTTCGCCTGCACAATAAATAGGCAGTAAAGTTTAGATATTTATTGAATGTTTAAAGCTAATACACATATAACGTTTACTTATTCAACTTCTATGTTAGCCTACAACATTTAGGTAAAAACAGTTTGACATCCTTTCGTAAGTTCGTAAGTGTGTCAATCGTCCTTTTTCGGAGGGTCTTCCTCGGCTGCTTTAGGCACAATACACGATCGTCGATAACCCGGACTGGCTGCAGCATAGACCAATGGGAGAAGAGCTGAGCCAAACTTCACTGTGACTGGTGGAAGGTAGTAGAGGATGAGAGGCAGATGCCTTGCAGTGCTCACCATAGACCATATTCCCATAGCGGCATAGGGTATATATATCACCGTGGAAACCAATAATATAAGTCGCGTGATCTAAGGGAACGATGTATAGAAAGTGATGTAAAGTTTTTGTTTAATATAAATTAATTACTAACATAATATTGGCTAATAATTTTCACAACTTAAAACTAGATTTTTTAGCATAAAAAAATTAATTTTGCTAACTATGAGAATAGCATGACGAAAACATAAATACAATACACTTTATTAATGATAATTAATAATAACACGCATATTTAATATACAATTTAAAACGTCAAAATATTTATACTTTTTAAATACAGCTTTTATTTAAATTTTAGAGCATACCTAATTTAAAAAAATTTCGTTCCACCAATCATTCATTATTGAATGTAACAACCTATAATAAATATTTTGTCAAATTCCATTTATATCATTACATAGGCTTTCGGTTTATGAAAATGGTAGCATGTACTTGTCTATAAACATAATTCCGAAAAATGTTCAGAAATTCTAAATATTAAAGTGTTATTAAATTAAAGTATTAGACCCATTCAAAATTACAAAAAATAGACGTCACCCTCACCATGTTGATCTCACGTTCCTTGATCAGGGGCTGTTCAATCGGGCACTCCCCTTCTGCCTTGTTGCACATGTCAGCATCACTACTCCCCTCGGCCACCCATACGAGAAGATGACAAAAGCTGGCGACCAGCAAAGGACCCATAAACATGAACACAATCAGTGCTGTCATGTAGGTGTGGTACACGTCATCAGTGGCTAACCAATCAATCGAGCAAGATGTCTTTTGCGGCTCAAGGGCAAATCTAAGTAGGGCAGTGAGTAATACGAGTATTTGTTCGTAATATAATTCAACATGTAGGATATTTAAAAAAATAGTTTTGTAACTATGTGAATTACTGTAAAATTATTACGAAACATATCCAAAAACTAAATATTTAGCTATATGTAAAAAAATCTGATATTTATACATACGAAAACAAATAGCATTGTAAGATAGTACGCGTGGTTTTTCAAATTTCTACAATTTGTATGGTGATCATTGAATTATTTTTTATTAAATTTAAATTAAACTTAAATTATAGAGTCGTCTGTGTTCCTAAAATCATCAAATTTAAATATATAAACACATAGAAAATTCATATGTGCACCCTGTTAACTTACTTTGCGATCCCAAACAGTGGAAGACTGGCAAAACTTAATCCGGTTAACCAAGTTCCTACTGCGAAAAAATTGACAACACAGGGGCTCAATTTTTTATCTGCAATTGAATGAGATAATGAATGGACTAACAATAAATAAAGTAAACAGTTTGTTAATAAACAAATACATATAACAGGGCTGTGATAACGTTTAACATTTGGGGGAGGGGATGGTAGTTGCGGTTGGCGGGGTGTAAGGGG
>JAUZND010000264.1:0-14274 GCA_034780555.1 Coelogynopora nodosa | reverse complement strand
CATATCATCAGTTTAAGTAAATAAAAGCCAAGTTTTGCTTTAAGTTTGTTCACTTACTTCATCTTGGTCATAACATATAGAGTGCATTAATTGTATATTTAAAACATATATTTATTTATATAATTCAGATAAAAAATTATGGGAAATATAATTGTAATATTAATTAAATAATATTATGATTTTAATTATTACAATATTGATTGTTAAAATATTACCTGATTTTATAAAACAAAGAGTGCGGATTAGCCGATGATTTTTACATTATTTGTAGCATTACACAAGTCGAAAAAAAGGCAGGAAAGGACGAAGTTCGGATTAGGCAATACCATTTTACATTAGGCGACAGGGAAAACAGATAACGTAACCTCCATAATACTGCAGTCTGGATTAGGTGATCCCGAATTGGTCTGAGCAAACTGTATATTAAACTCAGCTGTACTGAAACCAGTATTAATTAAGCTTATTTTTTTACACATGTTATAAAGTTAATAAATTTGATTGTTGAAAAATATATGGACATTATGTTATCGCAGCCACATTAATGGCATAAGTTAGCCAGGAAATATTTTTATCAAATTTAGTAATAATCATGCAATAGGGCCTAACAACGAAATAGCATTAAAGGTACTGACTAGCTGGATACCTCCGATAGCAGTTTATCAGAGTTTATGGGAGCGATTCTGTTCTGAACAGTTCACTACGTTACTTCAGCATTAAACCATTTAAGTATTTATTTTACTTAATTCAATTGAATAAAAATTATATTAATAGATTTTCCCGAACTTGTTTCATGTAGTCAGTGTTCAAAATAATTCTCAATAAAAGCAGAGTATATTTTTTAACAAAATTTATAATATGTATACATTATCTGATCAAATTTATCTTTGTAACAAGTACATTATACATAGACATAAAATATGACCATTAGTCCATTTCAACGAAGTGCATGACATGATTGATTGACATTAGCCATACTAACAATATCGTGTTTATGTGTTCAACATTCAATTCAACAATCAATTACTATAAAAGCCAAAACATTTACGACACAAGTAAAGAGTAAATCGAGGTGAATCATTGACTGAATGGATAATTCTGATTACCAGAAAATGGATAACGAGCTTGACCCTGCGAATAAAAAATAAATACAGAGAGAGCTATTTATTTTTAGAGTTTTTAAAGTATAATTATAAAACGAAATGATCAAAATAACGCCATTTCATATTACTAAATTCATTTATAGTAAACTATAAAAATATGGAAACAGCCATATAGTTACTAAAAATAAAATAAAAACAAATTGATTACCAGTTGTTTTATTAATTATAAGCAAAACATCTTTTGTTGACTATTACTTGTGTTAAGGTTTTAAATAAAGATAACAGGGTTTGCAAAATGCACAGACTAGTTTTATATGACATTCTAGAATTAGTATTCCTTAGCTTTTACATGTCAGTGTAAAATGTTTAAAAGTTTGAATATATCATATTTATTCACTAATTGAATACGCAAGTATGGTGACGCAGTTTTATAATGAATATTGATAATTTTTAAACAATGATTAAATGACATATTATATACATAAAATTGCTTGAAGCAGAACATGAACATTTTTTAAAGATTATCAATATATATATTTAATTTAATAGGTCTACCATATTAATAAATCCATATATTTTCAAATTACACTTATTGCAGAACTCTATATGACGCGGGAAACACCAAAACGGATCATGATTTACCGATCAATTTATTTTATAATTTAAATAAAAATCATTGTCAAAGAATAAATTGATCAAATTTAATAAAATAAATATTCACATTATATTCGATAAGTAATTCATAACTGGTATTGTATATATTCAGTAAATAATTAATCAATGAGATATCGACTTCGGCTGAATTCATATTAAATAAATGACCTCCATACCACATATTAAGTGTTAAATATTAAAAAAAAGAGTTAATAATAACGAAAATAATTTGTTACATTCATTATTTTAAATAAATAACTAAATAACCTAAAAAACACGACAGTAACCTAAACGATTAACATTACTGACCTAACCAGATTAAGTAAGTAATTCACTTAAACAGTTTCCAACACGTGGCATTATTGTAATCGAATAAAGAAATTATACTATCGTCTATCCTTACCTGGGCTGTCGATGGAGCATTCTGTCGAGGTGGATTTAGAGCCGAGGGAGGTGGCAACAATACCGTCCGCTGCAAAGTAGCACCAAGTGACGTTGGTGGTAATAGTAGACTGCGACCACCCTGTCCCTGGGGAGTTGGCTGTAAAGTTTTCCGCGCAAAAGGATGCGACACAGGCTGCTGCTGCTGCTGTTGCTGCTGAACATGAAATGCCTCTGCAATCTCTGAACCGGACATATTATGTTTCACGGTGCCGAGAATGGCCTTCAGCTGCTCAACGTCGATATCAACCGCCACCTTCTTCTCAGTCGGACGAGACGATGGAGGATTGAGCAAGGTTTTCCGCTGCTGGTCCTGCAGACCTGGGGGCTTCGAGACTGGCGGGGAACCGGTCTGCTCTGCGCTGGTAGCGGGCGTGAGTTTCTGCCGCTTATTGGCACTCAATTGAGAGGGCGGGATCAACAGGGTGTTCCGTTGGACGGTGGAGGGGTGACGCAGTAAGCCGAACATGTTCTGCTTGGTCGATGGTATGTTGGCCTCACTGAGCAGGGGTTGCTTGTAGGCCACTTCTTGTTGTTGTGGGGGAGGGGGTGGTGGAGCATCAGCATTCCTCTTTCGGTGAAGTAGAACAGACGGATCCGGAAGTAATCCCCCACTCTTACCTAAACTGGGTGCCACGACCTTCAGCTGGGCTTCCGGCCGTTCTACAAACAGGGAAGGTTTCGGTAAAAGGGCGAAAGATGTTGCTGCCGTCGGCTTGTTAACTTCTTGTTGTTGTGCAGTCAGGTTTCTAGATGGTGTTGACAATATACCGCTAGCAGTTGGCTTGTTCCCTGATTGTTGGGAAAACTGTTGTCTCGGAATGATGTTTCGTATGGGTTCTTGCTGGGCTTCGTTATTATCGTTGTTAAATTGAGGTGATGCTTTAGCCGAATACTGACGAATAAGTTCGTCCGGTTGCTCAAAGAGTCCCATCGTTGACTTTTTACTTGACGGCGATGCCTGTGGAATTGAACATATGGGTGTAGAACGAGTTGCCATCGACAGCTCACCTTCGGAAGACGTCGGATTTTGTAAAAGCGTTTTGCCTGGTAATGACGGTTGAACTGGGAGAGTTTTAAATGAACCTTCAGTCAAATGTGGCTCACTACTAGTAATGCGTCTTTCCTTCCGCAACTCCTCAGGATCTCTTAGCAAACCCTTCTTGTTTGACGACCGGAAAACGTCTGCAGGTGATTTTAGAAGAGTGGCTTTATTCGATGGATATTTAAAATCATCTGCGGGTCTCTTCAAAAGACCTAACTTAGTTATTGTTCGTATATCGTCTTCGTCAGGATTTTTCAAAAGTGTTGCTTTATTTGTCGCTAGTGTAATGTCTTCATGCGGTGTTTCTAATAGACTGGCCTTATTTATCGTTGGTGTAATGTCTTCATCAGGAGTTCGCAACAAAGTAGCTTTATTCAATTGCAGTGATTTAAAATCATCTGCGGGTTTCTTCAAAAGAGCTAGCTTAGTTATCGTTGGTGTATCGTCTTCGTCGGGATTATTCAAAAGAGTTGCCATGTTTGTCGCTGGTGTCATGTCTTCGGGAGGTGTTCTCAAGAGACCAGCCTTATTGATAGCCATCGTATCGCATTCAACAGGGGTTTTTAAAAGACACAATTTTTCAGGTTGTGGCAAACTTGTTGCGGTTTTAGGAAAATCTTGCATATTACTTGTGGGAGGAAAGTTTTGGTCGTTCTCTTTCGGTGTCTTTAGAATACCTTGTTTATTAACCGGCAATGGTTCGGGTTCTACGCCGGTGATCGCTCTGTGTGCCAAAATTTGATCAGGTGGAGGAGGCTTGTTACCGGTGGCTGGAGTTTCTAAAAGTGGCAGAGCAATACGAGGCTTCTTGGGTTTTCCGGCAGAACCTGTAGAATAGAACAAAATATTAGGATGTAAAAAAAGCATCTCCACTTAGTCAAGGATTTATTTAATACTCGTAAAATATAAATAAATAATTTTTAATTTATTAGGCTTAGTTAAACTTGATATTTCCACACAAAGAATATGCTTCCGTTTGACGAAAAAAACTAGTTTGACTATATCATATAAGATCCCTTTCATGGAGTTTGGTGTCTAATTAGATTACTACCGCAAGTAACACTATCAGATTAACTATAGTATGTTAACAAGTGAAAATTAATGTAATTGCATAAATGATAATTGTCCGAATTAATTAAAATATACTATTAAATTTAGCTAAAGAAAACAAAGAAATGAAAATCTAAAAATAAAATGTTTTAATAACGATTCCAGCAAGTAAATTATAACAGTAAAAAATCCCAAAGGCCATATGGAAAAATGTATTGAACTAATTTACAATCAAACTAAGAATATTTGAATGTAGGCAAGATTATTAAAAAGTACATGGTTTGCACACATTGTATTTCACTGTTGGAACAAAATCGTTACAAGAAAGAAAAAAATGGTCCAATCTGGATTGTTTTTTTATAACATTTTATAACATTTGCGATATAACTTATTTATAACTTAAATAATAAATAAACATTTTTGAAAATAAATAACTTCGTCTAATCTGATCTCAGATCAAACCAGGATGATAACGTACATACATGTCACTAATCCAAAACTCACAAAATGCAATATTACATTAATATATTACTAACTTTAAATTAAGTTGTCAAATAAATCGTACATTTTTAATCGGTCGTTGTAGGTGTTAAAAACAGTTTCCTATATTCATTAAACTAAAAAGGGGGGACGAATCCTAAAGTTGCAGCTGGAACATAAATCACCGTCGAAGTTGTAGCGTCCACAAGCGGAGCCCGAGCAAAGTCAATAGTAAAACCTGAATTTATAATCTCGCCTCCTCATGTTTCCAGTTCAGAAGATGAAACTGCTGACAATGATTGCTACTTCTGTGGAGAAGATTTTCGAACCTACAATCGCCCTGACTTGATAAAGTGTGTCTCGTGTACCCAATAGGTGTGAACAATGTAACCATGGCAATGAGGACGTGTTTTATGAATGTCCTACTTGCAAGTAACTTTTTGAAACTTTTTCAAAACTAAATATGAACTGTATGATATATTGATGCCATTAACTTAGTTTCGTCTACCTATGTCCATATTACTCAATGTTTGTAAAAAATATACTACTGTTACCTACCAACCTGTTTTGCTTATATCATACGATATCATACGATGCACTACGGTAATGCAGATTATGAGGAGTTTCAATATCATACTCACTCTAATTTAATTTTTTTTTATAAAATACCACAAAAGGTATTTTCCAGTTCCCCCATTAACTGAAAGTATCTGTCACTTTTCAGTCTAATCGCATAATAGCAGAAAATATGAATATGAAGGACAGTACAATCGAAAGCCAGTTCGTGAGGATTCGACAACTAAATATTTATATATTTTAAATTAACGTCTAATTACATCTTATTTTCGAATCCCCTTATGATAATCTAACCTAAGCTAACTTACCCATATGCTGTGTTGGATCAGGCAAAAGCTGTCGTCTTCGTTTCTTATCAATGGGAGGACGTTGCGGACGATTCATCCTAACATCTTCGTACTTGATCAGTTCCCGAGGTTCGGGAGACAGCTGACAGAATCGAACAACATATGTGGATTTGATTTGATACTGATGCAGACATATTTTGTAATATAATTCTATATATGTTAATCTAACAATGTATATTTATATCACGCTACTAGTATGATAGGTAGTAGAAATAATGCAAACGTATTTTTGCAAAACAATGTATCAGTATACGAGTCTTGAGTAATGACGTCAATGGTTCAGATTTCCCATTGTTCCGCCAATGCTTTCCTACCGTCTCCGCAATACAAACTATTCTGTAGGACACTCATTTCATTAACATAACTAAATGTGTATACATGGTAGTTGTACCTGACATTGTTGTACATTTCTTTTATGGCATGTTTACAAAGATTTCCAATTTGGCAATGCCACCCTAATAACGTGAATTGAGCTAAAATCTATGTATGTTATAAATAGTATCAAATTGATGCTTTCTATATAATATATCCTTGTAAGGTATTTTTAATTACCATCCTATGATATCCGAGACACCTTTTATCCGGTAACGCCTCTATATGAAGAGTTATTAGCGGAAAACGCGACCTACCTGCTGTGGTGGAGGAGGTATGAAGTCATCATCATCATCAGAGGGCATCCACTGTCCGGGCATATCCATTGGAACCACTGGACCCATTGGACCCATAGGACCCATGGGATGATGGGGGAACATGTTGGCAGGCGAAAACAGCTCCATCGAGTCTCGACTAGGGCCCATTTGGTCAGTGAGAGGCGGTAGCATGAAGCTGGAGTCAAAAACAAATGGGCTGTTTAGAAATGTGAGAAAATTGTATAGACACACTGATATATTGTAGGATGTACACAAGAGTAGAATAGATGTTTTAATGGATTAAATATTTAACTGCACACTTAGCAATTGCTAATTAGATGTTAATGGCTTCCCGTAAGGCCTTTATCAAATTTATAAGAAATTAAGTTAGACGAGGTCTGGTTAGCCTCTATTTTATTTAAAAGCGAATTGAATCAGAATATGCTGGAAGGCGAATATGTATCATATAAACACTATACTATAACTAAAGTACAAAACAACACTATACAATGTACGCATTTTTCTCATTTTAAAACAATTTGTGTTAACTTTGTGAAAGAAAAGATGGATTTGAAATATTTTAATTTAGTATGAACAAATAATCAATTCACTAAAATTAAAGAATCAATACCTACAGTACGAACAATAATTTTTCACATTTTCAAAAATTAATTTGAAATTTTGAAAATTTTGAAACAAAAATACACTTTTCTGAAATGAATCGGTCAATCAATCGAAAGGCCTTTGGCTGTCTGTCAAAACTCAAGTAGGCCAACCTAGACCGATTTATTGGGTTCACAGTTCCTACATTTTAAATTATTTTAGGATTATTATTTGATATATACAATTTGATTAATTATAAATAAAATGTAATTTATGACACAAAAAATGTCATGCCTTGAACAGAGTTTCAAAGCAAGTAGAACGTTACCTATTTATTCTGGCTACGATAATAAGAGAAACCCAGCAGCGCACTCACTTGGAAAAGCCAGGTCCAGGGGGTGGCCCTCTTCCCGGTCCCCCCTGATAGCCCGGCATCGACGTGGTGGGTGGCGGAGGCGGTGGTCCCCTGTGATGCTGGAGCTGATGCCTCTTGCTCTGCTGAGCGGCCGCGGCAGCAGCAGCCTCCACCAAGGCCCTCTGACGCTCCTCCTGTGCTGCCCTGGCCATGTCCTCGGCTATCCGCTTCTCCCGCTCCGCCTCGGCCGCTCTCTTCTTCTCCTCCCTGATCGCGGCTTCCCGCGCCTTACGCTCGGCTTCGGCTACCCGGTTGCGCTCCACCACCCAGTCCGCCTCGAAGAGGAAGTGGGCCATCGCCTCCTGGCCCGCCTCCCGCAGCTTCAACATCCGCTTCTCCTTCAGGCGGCGACTGAAGTGGAGGAGTGAAAGGGGGACCTTGGCCAATCAACGTAACCTGTTTTAAATACTGACAGCCATAATGTAACTACCTATGATATCTACAAATATAAGTATTACAATCGACTAGATGAGATGAATTGGACAGCGCTGTGCCGACACTACCTACCACCGATACATAATTCATTTTGATTAAAACCTAGCGAGATAGTTATTAACTTTTTCCAGGCTAATGATTATTGTAATTTTCCAGGTTTTTCTCTACCAAGACTAGCAAAAAACGGTTGCTTAATTCCATGCAGTCATAATGGCTGTGCCCCGAGTAAAAGAAGTAAATAAGAGTATAACACAATACACGCTTATGCAGCAAAAAAGCGATTTTTGTTGAAAATGACAAGTCACATTTATTTTAAAAGGTAATAAGACTGGGCAAGTGCCAGCAGATACACACAATAGAATATCAAGACCAATTTCCAGTTTTCATTCTATAAATAGCTAAATTCCTGATTTTCCCCCTGAATTCGATAAATCCCCGGTTTTTCCTTTATTATAAAATCTCTGCCCCAAGACACACAACTCACATGAACTCTGTTCTCTCCGTGTCCTCGGTAAGCTGGATGGTCAATGGCCTCTTCTCCACGGAGGCCACCTCCTCAAACTCGGCCAGCTCCAGGTCGCCCACTCCGCCCTCCCCACCCTCCTCATCGCCCAGCAACGCCTCCTCAGGATCGGGCGGCAACTCGCCTTCCTCGGCGCTCTCCTCAGCCCCGCTACTCCCAGCCGAGCTGGAGCACGAGGAAGACCGCGACGACCGGCCTGAAACGGAACCCGACCTCGACGAGGATACAACTCCACTCTCCGCCTCCGAGACTTCCCCCGAATCCAGCTGGTAGTTGCGACTACTTTTGCTGACCGGCGGCTTCTTCTTCACCGCCCCCTCCTCGTCGTCATCGTCTATCTCGCCATCGTCGGAGAGAATCTCACCGTCCTCCATGTCACCCTGGGCAGCCAGCTCACGCAGTCGACGTTCACGCTCCTCCTTGGCGACACGACGACGCTCCAGTTTGCGGGCCTTGTGCCGGGCTCGACGTTCCTCTCGGCGTTTCACGGCCAGCTCCTGGGCCGCTTCTCGCCGGACACGCTCTTTCTCCTGAGGGGAGAATGGAAAGGAAGGAACAGAGATTCAGACGTATGTTTTAAAGTACGGTTCCCCTTTTTTAAATTGCTATAAAATAGAATGTGAACAAAAATACTTAAATTTATTTCTTAGCGATCGGTTTGTTTCATTCAGTGTGAATAGACTTTCTTCTTTGTGAATGCAATTAATTGTTTCAAGAATGGTACCTATAGGCCTTTTGAAGGCGGGTGGTTAGAAGTTTAAATATATTTTTTTAATTCTACTAATTAATTGATAGGCTGTCAAAGGCGCCATATAATAACCGGTCAAAAGGGTAACAAACTGAAAAATAGCTGCATAGTTAACAGGTTTATTGTGGATATAATAAAATCCGTGTCATTTTCACGTAAGTCTAATTAATGCATTAATAATTTATAATAATTTTGTAATGAATAAAATCACAGTATAAATTAACTAATAATTAAAAACATAATGTGAAACTAGTATAAGGTAATTACGATATCAATCTAATAAAATAGTCATTACTTTAGCTAGAATTAATTATAACTCAATTTAAACGGTCACAATCAAAATTTTAATAGGAGAACAAATAAACAACCCACCTCTCTCTCCTTCCTTTTCTCCTCAAGAACCTTCTGCTTCTCTTTCTTGAGCTCTCCAGAGGTGACCTCTTGCCGGACACACAGCCGTTTGCGACCCTCGTACTCCTCCAATTTTCGGGCGAACACGTCGAGCCGCTTCATCTTGATGTCCTCCGAGCTGCAGTCGTGGTCCAGGATCTCGTACATGTCGTGATAGTTGTACTTCTGAGCAGGATAAGGCGAAGAGTATGCTCCACATTTATACTGTGTGTTTCAGCAAAATATTATATTCTTTACACAGAAATATTTATGATAATATAATAAAATGTCAGATAATACAATATATAAAGCAATAGTTAAATGGGGAAAAAATCAATTTAAAAAATGGGAAAACAAAGCTGCGTTAAAAATTAAATGGTATAAACTGAATAATAAAACAATGTAACAAAATTTTAATAAATTGAGATATTAAAGCATTTTTTTATCAATAGTATGCAAATCAACTATCTCAATAAGTTATGATGAATTTAAATTTTGAAAAATGTCAACAATTACTGCACATATTTCAGTCGTAGTAACTGTGGAGCACTGATGGGGCTTCAGCCTCATCCCCCTTGCCAATGATATAATCAGGTAGTTGAAACACCTCAAATGGATATTAATTCTATTTTCAAACCACAAATTCTTCAGTGTAAACGTGCATGCAAAAATACATTGAAGACACAGAAGAATCCTTTTCATTTTCTTCATAGATACACAAAATAAAGAAATGAATGATCCACTTATTGTTTGGAGTAAATTTTAATAATAATAATCAAGCAAAACTTTTTCGATTCACAAAACACTGTTAAAAACCACCGCTTCAACGGAATGAGTGAGTCAGAACTGAAAGACCGAAGGAAGGAAGGAAGGAACGCACCATGTAACTCTTGCGGTGCTGTGCATCGGTGACGTGTCCGATTAGCGCCTGCGGTGCAAACCGGTGGTCACAGAGCTCGCAGTAGTAGCGGCAGGGCGACAGCGGGTCACTGCGCTGATACTCGATCACATAGTTGAGGCCGATCAGCGCCTCCAGACACGTATCCAGGATCGATTGGATGCGAATTGGCGCCTTGCGTCGGTGGTGCTTCTTGCTGAGAGATTTGGCGCCTGGACAGGGGGATACAGTGTAACCTTTTAACTGGGTTTTCTCTTTACATAACTAAGAAACATGTGCTGGATATCTACTGTCACAAAATATTAGCGCTAAAGTCAAACTGCTTTTTGACTAAAAAAGTTGACAAGTTGGACAAAAAAAAATTATGTCGGCATGTTTGGATATGTAAACGACGATGTTATCATAAGAATCTCATCTTAAGTATTTTAATAGTATTAAATGTTAATGTATACTTTTTTTTAAACAGTAAATTAATAATTTTTTGAGTTAACAATAATCACTATAACAAATTAAAAGATTAACCATTTAAATTAATCAAATTAGATGAAATGTTTCAATAATTTAATATATAAATATAATGTATGTTAAAATAATCATAAAAAACAGCACTAGCTTAATAACAATAAATAAATATTTTGTAATATATAATATTATGTTATAATACATCATGATATTATTAATAATTAAATAATTGAAAATAATATCATTATTTATTAAAAATTTACTTGCGACTGTGAAGAAAAACTAGCGACAAACCTGTTTGAACAACTTGTTCCAAATTTCGCACATGTTTCTGCCCCTTGAGATGATAATCAAGAGCCTTTTCTGAAGTACACTCAACATTGCAAAGCTGCCGAAAAGAAGAAGATAGGAACAAATTCTTAGCGATGTTGACCAACTGCCACTAATAATCAACTATTACAGCAAGGTTTTATTAATAACAATAGAGATGAAATGGTCCTAAAATAAAAATAATTATACAGAAAATAAACATTATGTAGACCATTGCAATAAAATGGAATATATAAAATATACAATTCAAATAGATAAAAGAAAATAATAATACTATGACAGACAGTAACTAAGACAGTTACTATATGAATATAATAATCTGGTAAAATTTACATGATTAAAAAAAATATCAATACATTAACCGTTGAACCTTCTATAAAAAAACTAGTAACAGTTTGTAAAATACAATACAAAATATTCGTAGAAGAAAAAAAGAGAGTAAATTTAAAAGAAAATGTTAATAGTGCTACACCGAGGTTGCGATAAAAAATGAGGCACAATTTCCATATGAAATTATATATAAATATTTTTAATTTAAGTTCGAATGAACTGAATTTTAATTGCTAGCTACCATTAGATAGGAGTTATTCAAGAGAATAATTCACAACATTTAAGTTAAAGTGGATCCAAATTTTAGCAATGAGATATATTAAGAGTTAAATGCCTTACAATCTGTAGAATGTCTTCTAATATAAATGATAAATAAGAATATATATTTTTGATAAACAACATGTTTAAAACATGATTATATTTTGTTTGGCAAAAAATATGTACTATTTAAATTATGTTAATTAATATCAATATTTTTTAAATTTTTGTTGCAATCTCATTATAAACATACTAAAATTTTAAAAGAAAACAAGTCTTTTTAAACAATTTATTTGTGTAAAATAAAGCAAATTACATTCAGGTAAATAATAAACATAGGTGATGAAGTGTTCACAAATAAACTATACTTTTGATATTCTTCACAAATGGAGCATCTTCATTGAATGTTCGAAACACACCACTTGGATTTTTACAAAAAATATATTCATCAACGATACATTTAAATATATCCGCCGGCTCTTATGTCCCTTGACTACAAAGATGAAGGAAAGTCATTTTAAACTAGGCTTTTTCAAATGAAGAGTACAGCTATTTTAATCCCCTTCGGTGTCATCACTTCGGTGTAATTACATTTTCCACAATTTCCGAAGATATATATATATATTAATTTTTGACGGATTATTGATCCAAAGAGATATTGTACCAGATCGATTTGATTAATTGATTAATATTAAAGCCATACCAACACTATACATCATAATAAATCCATACTATCGATCAAAATATGTAAAAGTTATAATTATGAAAATGGTTCATACAAAACAAGTTGACAAAAAGTTTTAGGTTAGATAATTTTCATCAATGAGTTAAGTTTCGAGAAAAATATGCAATATGAATAAACATGTAAGTGACCTAAAATATTGTAGATGCAATATATTTATCTGGTCATGCATAAAGGCTTATTCCATAAATCATGTACCGCGATTAACCAAGGATAATAATTTAAAAGGGTTTCTTAACAATACGGTAAATGTACCTATTATTGACACCTGTATTATTATCCCAAACGAACATGAAGCTATAGCCACAGGGTTGATAATAATATCTTTAAAAACAAAGAATTATAAATAATATTGAATGTAGTTTAGTGGTGTTTTACTGGAATATTATAATTACATAGCCAGAGCATAGGCGTAAAATTATACTCCAGATATATAATTATATTAAGTGATCCAGTACATATATGCATGAACGATATTTTTTTACCCAAAACAAAAAAAATAATATATTAATTTTAATAATTACTTGATATTAGCCTTTCATAATGAATATTCACAAATTATTATTAAGTGTCCAATTCAAGCGACAATCCAAACGATGGTAACATTTTCTTCTCTATTACTTATTATGTATATATCCAAAATGTAAACATAAGGTTACAAATACAATTGCTTTTGTCACAAAAAAGAAAGTTTAGCTAGCCTACTGTGCACCGAGTAGTCTTGATTTCCTTTTATCTCTCATAGTGGATAGGAACTATTGTTACATGTTTATTGAAGCAATATATTATATTTGACAAAGTAAAATGCTTCATATAATTGTAGTTTTAATAGGTATCAAAGATAGCCAGATTTTTTACAAATTAATTTATCTCATTGCCCTATCTTCTCAAAATCTATCAATTTTTTTCTGGATTTCGTAAATACTAGAATGTTTATATAATCTTTTCAAAATTCAATTTCATGTTCTTCTTTTTGGATTCGAATCGAGAAAGTCTTTTTCAAATATGTTGTTAAATTATGTAATAGGAATATCAAGAATATTTTCGCTGAGAAGAGTTATATAGATTTTAAATGGTTAATGAATAAATATTCCAAATTATTTTTATAAAAACTTTTAAACCTACCAATATGAAAAGCAAAAGATTTATAAATATTATATAAATCTATACCAATAAAAATAACTGAATGTTTTCTAATTAATTGAAAGAAACACATAATTGTACATTAACATATCTATTAATTATCAAATATATTATAATATATAAACAGAAAAGTGATTTCAGTGTAATCATGTGACAATAAAAAGATAATATTTAAGGTTTTAATGTAGTATATTGTTGAATTAGGTAGAAATATATGACAATAATTCAGCAATAATCTTTTGAAGATTAAATATGCGTGCTTTTGATGCAATTGTGGTATAGTAATAAAAAATAATGACTTCAGTAATATTTACTTAAAAAAATACAATACAAGATATTATGTACATTGTTTATTAAATATATATTTTTTAATATTCAAAACAAGCTCGGTTGCATGAAATTTGCATCAACAAATTTTGAAGATAATGAATGTATACGAAATTTTTTAAATATAATGTATACGATACTTTTTGAATATAATGTATACGATACTTTTTGAATATAATGTATACGATACTTTTTGAATATAATGTATACGATACTTTTTGAATATAATGTATACGATACTTTTTGAATATAATGTATACGATACTTTTTGAATATAATGTATACGATACTTTTTGAATATAATGTATACGATACTTTTTGAATATAATGTATACGATACTTTTTGAA